>PVIY010022648.1:0-40485 GCA_004026745.1 Myrmecophaga tridactyla | reverse complement strand
TATCGCCCGGGGCCCTCCAAGGGCCTCCTCAGTGCTCTCTCTACCTACACCTTCAATGTTATCGCCCGGGGCCCTCCAAGGGCCTCCTGTGTCTCAGCACGCCAAGTGAGGAGAAGAGAACAAAACCCGATCACTGTCAATATGTTCTTGGCAATCCCAGCTGACCCTCAGAAGACTCTGGGACCCTCTTCCCAGTGCCGGGGGATTTCATTTTCGCACAGCTAGAGCTCTAATTGTGCATGATTATCCTCAGGTTTAACACTCGACTCTCATCTACCCATTCTCTACCTTTCTTTCTACTCCATTTCCTTTATGAGTGAGCAAAATTTGCTCTATATGGAAACCATCCAGGTTTCCCCACATTGCGCTGCTCCATAGTGTAATTTGGGACAAAAGCCCCAACTCACAAAAGTAGCACTTTCCTTTGCTTTTCCGTCATATAAATGTATGTGTATGTATGTGTCTATTTATGCAGGCATACATACATACATACCCACACACATATATGTACATATACATGTATTTGATACATTTATATGTGGATATGATATACACCCACACATCCATCCTTTGGAAATCTCATGGTTTGTACCTACTGTAGGGCAAGATTTGAGAGTTCCCTGGTCTCCTGGTCAAATAGCACTACAAATCTCACTATAATTTTCAACAGCTGGCATTGTCTGATGGAAATTTAAAACCCCTATAGTTTAGTTGGAAGTTGCAAGAACAAATAAATCAATAAAGTTATAAGATACACAAAAACAAATAAATGCAAAGTTGCAAGAACAAATAAATCGATCAAGTACCAGATACACAAAAACAAATAAATGCAATAAAACAAGAAAAGAGGGTTGAATTCTACCTGGGAACAACTGATTATTGGAAGATTCATAGGTAAGACAGCTAGGGTGGCGAAGAGTGTTCCTGGCAGAGGAAAATGCAGGTGGGTATGAAAAACACAGAGTGGCAGTTGGGTGTGGTCTAACATTAGGGGCAGTGAGAGATGTGGCTTAGGGAGACGGAAAGGCCATGCCTCTCAAAGAGCCTATGGCATCTCCTGCCTCTTTGGATTCCCTGTGCCTAGCACTGTGTCAAGCACATTGAAGACTCCTAATAAAAATAACCTGTTGTTGGGAATTGAATCATGCACCCCACAAAAGATATGTTCGAGTCTTAATCTGCATTCCTGTGGGTATGCACACATTTGCAAACAGGACTTTGACAACGTAGACTAATGTGTGTATAGACTCTTCAAAGATCCTTTTTTAGATGAGGTCAAAGGCGTCAGGGTGGGCCTTACCCCATATCTTCGGAGGCCTTATAAAGAGAGGAAATTCAAGAAGCAATCAGGCAGGAGAAGTCAAGAGTCAGAAGAAGTTAGAAGTCAGTGGAAATGAGAGGAGCAGACACAAGGAGAAACAGATTGCCATGTGACGGAGGCAGAGGTGCTAACCAAGGAACACCAAAAATTGTGGAAAGCCTGCACCAGAATTTTTTTCAGACTCTGGGAGAAAGCATGGCCCGTTGAGACTCTGACTTGGACTCCTGAACTTCAATGCCCTGAGAGAACAAATTTCTGCCACTTACACCAACCAGTGTGATACTGTGATAGCAGCCCTGGCAAACTAAGACAGCTGTCTTCAAGGATCTCATATTTACAGTGGATGCTGACCCCAACGAAGGGGAACTCCAGTAATTTAGAGAAACTATTGCTGCTGAGCTGACCCACACCAAAGTTCATATTGTCCTCCACATGGTTTGTCCACCGGTAAATGTCAAGACTCTGGAGGATTTGTTCAGTATCCTTAGAAAGTGTTGATGAAATATATTTGGCTTCAGAGCTGTCTGCCTGAGACATGGCCACATTCTAGGGAGAAGCAGACATTTATAGAAGGAGCCCTCTCTCTAGAAATGATTAGCAGTAATAACTCTTAAAGATAAGTCTTAATGAATGTTCCTCCTGCTTAAAATGTCCCAGAGAATCAATGACAAGAGAGGCAGGCTCTTCTGTCCTTCCTTCAAAACCGCCCAGGCAAAGCCTAAGTTAGGGCTGAATCCTAATTCCATTTTTGTCATAATCAATTCTCAATCCCTGGCAGTCGGTGGGTATAAAATAAATGCAAACCAGCATGTGGATCTTAAACAGGAAAGAGGGATAGAGCAAAATAGGAGCTTGCTGAAAAGCAATGAAAGAGGAACAAGGCACGGCTATCTGAACCCTCTTCATTTAAGATACGAGATGTATTTCTTGATGCTGTTGAAGGTTCAGAAGCTGCAGTGCATAATATCAGAGGACATGATTTTTTTTCAGTAAAAATTGATGGTTGATGGAACCAAGGTTCAAGCCGGTATCACCATAACCCTCTCTGTACACAACTGGTATACAAGCCAAATGTAGGAGAGCAAAGCTTCAACCTCATGCCCCCCTCTCTTCGATCTCTAATTATTTAATGTAGGACCACATGAGCCCAAATTTCAATACAATTTTGTACTTATTACAGTGCACACAAATAGGATCCTGTGTGAGAATGATGGAACAAATAAAATGCTTAGGTTTGTATGTTTCTCTTTCTCCTGTTTATTTTAAAAATAAACTAGAGCTAGGCTCAGGCAATATTGTGATAAATAGGATAGATAGATATTCTCCTTTCCTTATGGGGCTTATTGTCCAATCAGGGTGGCAAAAAAATTAAAGCAGCAGATTCAGTACAGTATGGCAAATGAAATGATACAGAAGTGGATTTGATAATGTGATATAAAGTGCTCAGCATGATTCCAGGCATAGAGGAAACCTCTTACTGCATGAGAAGTTATATTACTAGGGTGCTATAGGAGGGCACAGGCAGTAAATCTAACATAGACTGGGGATCAAGGGAGTTGTGGTCAGAGGAAGAAATAGTTAAGATGAAACCTAAAGAAATGCAAGCATTAGATGGTCAAAGGGTGTGGAGTCAGGTGTCAAGGTTAGATGGGCAAGATGTGTGGAGGAACCAGTCAACAGGAGAGCATTCCAGACATCGAGAGAGCATATGTGCTAATGTCTTGAGGGAAGAGAATGGGAAGAAAAGGAGAGACCTGGACAAGTTGGTAAGACCTTGAGTGTGGGATTAGGATGCTGGGGTGGTCTGAAATTGAAATTCTGGGGTGAGAAAAGCATGTTCTTAAAGTTAATCCATTTAATTCCTGGGCATGTGGATCTATTTTGTAACTTTTTGATGTTACTTCAGTAAAATGTGACCCACCTCAATCAGGCAGGGTCTTAATCCTATTACTGGAGAGCTGTATAAGCAGAGTGAAATTCAGACACTGAGAAAGCCACAGGAGGTAAGCTGAAATCAACAACATCCAGAAGAAAACAGAGAAGCCACCATGTGCATTGCGATGTGACAAGCTACGGACCAAGAATCGCCAGCAGCCAGCCCCAGAACACCACAGTCTTTGGGGAGAAAGCATCACCTCGATGATGCCTCAATTTGGACATTCTCACAGACTCTAACCATAAGCAATTAAATTCTCATTGGTCAAGCGGAACCATTTCATAACATATGGCTTTCAGCAACCTAGCAAACTAAAACAGGTGCTTAGAGGAAAGCCAGAGAAATAGGCAGAAACCAGGTTTGTTCCAGGAATAGAAAGAAGCAAAATTATGAAACAAGTGTGGGGAACGATCCTCTGAATACTATTCCTTGGAAATATTTAACATTTGGTTTATTTTCAGTGTTTCTTACAAATTGTGCTTAAAATACCCTGAACGTATATCTTGGCTAAATTGGCAAGCATCCTCAGGTCAATTCTTGGCAGAAACAGTGCTAAGTCAAATGGTACATGGATTTATAATTGAAGAGATCATGACGAATTTTCAACTTATATTTCTATCTAACGTGTATAAGAATATGAAATTTTATGAACCTCTCATCAGCACTGGGTATAATCAAAAGTTGATTGTGGGCAATCTAATAAGCAAAAACATATCTCATTGTTGGTTTTTTGGTTCCTCTTTATGAACGAGATTGAGTGCTTTATGTACTTACAGTTTATTTGTATTCCTTTTTCTATAAACTGCCTATTCACAGCCTTTGTCATTTTTCAATTGCCTTGTTTTTCACATTTATCTGTATGAGATCTTTATACATGAAAATTTAGTTCTTTGCCAGGCATGTGTCTTTCAACTTTTGTTATGATATTTTTTTCACTCATTTTTTTTAGTTTTACATAGTCAAATTTATTGCTCTTTCCAGATATGGCTTCTGGCTTTTGTATCAATTTAAAAAGGCTCTTACTTTATAAATCAAATCCACCCATATTTTCTTCTATAACCTTTTATTGTTGTTCCACTTTCATTTAAATTATTGTAGACATTTATTTTTTGCATAAAGAAATAAGAATTCAGATATTTCCCTCAAAACAGGACTCAATTTATTGAGAAACTCTTCTTAGTAGTAGTAATTTTAAAATCCATCTATATCATACTTGTCATGGTCAGGTTCATGTGTCAACTTGGCCAGGTGGTGGCGCCTGGTTGTCTGGTCAGGCAAACACAGGCCTGTCTGTTGCTATGAGGACATTTCATGGACTTAAATCATGATCATGTTGGCTGCATCCACAGCTGATTGCATTTAAGGGGCGTGTCTTCTGCAATAAGTGATGCTTAATCTAATCACTGGAAGGCTTTTAAGATGATCTCTCTTCCTGCTCCAGCCAGCCAGCCTCTCCTCAGAGTTCTCTTAGGACCTTCATGGGAGCTGACAGCTCACAGCCTGCCCTACAGACCTTGGACTCTACATCCCCATGGTTACGTGAGACACTTTTATAAATTTTATGTTTACAGATATCTCTTGCTGATTCTGTTTCTCTAAATAACCCTAGCTAATATAAAACTCAAATGTATTTGTGTCTATTTCTGGGCTCTTCTGTTATAATTTTAGGCTATTTGGCATGATGTTTAATTAGGAAGCTTTCCATATTTATCTAGATTCAGTAATATTTTAAACACCAAATAATCTGTTTCTTGAAGATTTCAAATTACTTACCTATAAAATCAACTGGGCAGATACTTTGTGGATGAGGGGGTCTGTGGGTATTGTATAAATCTGATAAATTTCCCAAAATCTTCCAATATAGCTCTGTTTAGGTACTCTACATCTTCTGTGATCAGATTTAATAACTTCCTTTTTATTTATAAAGAATTTATTTCATTTTTTTAAAACTGTATTTGTATGCTTTTGCAAAGCACTGAGTTATGATTCTGTTTTCGAATATTTACTTTTACATCTAGTTTTGCATATGTAGGGAATATCTCTTTATTCTTGACTAGGTTTGTTGTTATTTCCTTTTCATCTAAAGAACTAGCTTAACATTATCATTTGTACTTATTTTCCATATTTAATCCATTCTGCCTTCTCTGTATTATTTACTTTCTTATGCTTTCCTTGAGTTGTTGTGGTTCTTTTTCTATTTTCTAATTTCATTCATTTCTTTTCAACTTTTCATTTTTAGTTACCATGGTGATTAGCCAATTCTGCAGCCATCTCTGCTCATCTTATGACTTGCCTTTTTCCTTCGCAATGGTTAGAAAAGCTGAATACTCACTTTCCACTCTCCCATACATCTAACAGTAGGCATGTGATCAGTTCAGGCCAATCAAACCTAAAGGGAAGTCTGCTGGGGAAGGCAGGGAAGATTTATTTCCTTTGCTATGTAAAAGAAGAGTTCCAATAAAGGAACATTCTTTTTGCCTCTACTCCTCCTTCTTTCTTTCTTGAATAAGTGCATGATGTCTGGAGCTGCAGCAAACATAATTTTGAACTACATGGGGTAACAAGAATGAAGGTAAAAAGCCTGAGAAAGAAAAGTCAACATGCTAATAACAGAGTATAAAGGTTGAAAGAGTCTGGATTTTTGTTGATGTCACTGAGCTGCTGGCCCCACGCCAGCAAATACTTACCTCCAATTTTCTTGTTGTGGGAGATAAGAAGTATCTGTACCACTTATCCATTGTTTGTTGGGTTTCCTTTACTTTCAGCTAAAAGCATCCCTACCTATAAAGTAATGTAGATGGTAAACATTATGGCTTTTCTTCTGCTTTAGCCATAACCCATAAGTTTTTTCAATTTTTTTTTCACATGGGCAGGCACCAGGAATTGAACCCAGGTCTCTGGTATAGCAGGCGAGAACTCTGCCTGCTAAGCCACCGTGGCCTGCCCCCATAAATTTTTAATGTAATGTATTTTTATTATGGATATTGTCTATATATTCTTCTTTACTTTGATTCCTTCTTTTATCTAAGAGCTGTTTATGAAACAGATTTCAATTTCCAGGTGGAACACTAACCCTTATTTCAGGCAGGATGATTGAGGTAGGAACCCAGACATTTGCTAAGAGACCCCCAAAATATAATTTGTCATCAAGTAGGTTTATCAAGAACAGCTTATAAGTGTACTGTCCTTGAGGTATTTTTTAGTTGATATTTCTCTTGTAGCTTTGTCAAATATCCATGCTTTGAGATTTCTACCTTCTTTTCCTAGAACTTATTCCAGTGTGGATATTCATGGCCTCAGCAGTTCCTGAAATCCAGCTTCCTGAGCTGGAGTTAAGACTCTTCCAGAGGCTGCCCATCCATCTGCTTCCTCGCCCTCCTTTCACCTGGATGACTCCTGCAGCTTCCTCCCCTACATAGAAGCTGAAGAAGACTTAGTTACTTGAAGACCTTTCCTGGGAGCGCTGCTATTGATGTGCCCCTTCCCTGCCTCCAGCTCTCTCAGATCTTTTTTTTTTTCTACTATCTACATTTAAATTTTTATTTGTTGCTGGGGAATGTATCTCTGTGTGTTTATCATCCTTCAACTTTCATATTCCTGACTTTCCATCCCAAATGACTCCCCCAGCTGGCAACTTCAGTGATTTTCCTGTTTCTGTTAGAAAAAGAAGGTGATGTAGAGGAGGTTCCACATTTGTGAGTTGCTGTGCCTTATCCTAGGACAGCCCTCACCTGGTCCCCTTCCACTACCCTCCCAACAGGAGCTACTGGTGGGATATTTGAGAATATCATTTACCGACTTCTCCATCTGAAATGTTTCCATGAAAGGTGAAGAGAGGAGATGTTAGGAGCTGAACCAAGTTGAGCCAGTGGATTCTTGGAGCTTGTCTTGCTTTTTCAGTAACTGTCAGCATTTAGCTCTGCTTGAATATCATCGGTGATTTTTTTATGACTTATTTATTTGTTTATTTTAACCTATTTGTTCTTCATATTGCTAAGATTTAGAGAGAGACATTTTGAGGTCTGGTTTCACAAAGCCATCTTAAGCCAGAAGTCTCTTACAACTACTGACAGAGTGTTTTCTACAAGGCAGATACCAAGGAAGGCACCAGGACCCAGTGTCATGCCAACTGCCTTTACAGATGTCACTGTCCAGTAAGGAAAACAGATATTGAACAAGGACTTAAATTCAATGAAATAATTATAATATGATGGGAAGGAGACATAGTACCTATACAGGAGTGGATATAATGGAGACCTAATCTAATATGAGACAGCAGCATCAGTAAACCCAAGCAGGAAAGTATATGCACTGTCTTAGTTTGCCAGGGCTGCATAATAAATACCACAGACTAGTTGGCTTAAACAACAGGAATTTATTATCTCCAGTTTGGGAAGTTAGAAGTCCAAAAGCAAGATGATAGTAGTATCATGCCTTCTTAGAAGTCTGTAGAGTTCTGGTGGTAGCTTGCTGGCAATCCGTAACTCAATCTCTGCCTCTTTCATTTTTCTGTCTGTCTCCTTCTGTCTCCTACGACTGTGTCAAAATTTCCTCTAGGAAGTTTATAAGGACTCTAGTCATATAGGACTAAGGCCCACCTGGATTCAGTTTGGCTTCATTTTAACAAATAATATCTTTAAAGATACTATTTTCAAATGGGTTTAATCCACAGGACTGGGGGTTAGGACTTGAGCATATCTTTATAGGGGACATGATCCAATCTATAATATGCACTTTGTACTTATAAAGCCCCTCTCTTAATGTCCTTTCTCTCTAACGCTGGACACTCCTGCCAAGCACAGGAGCTTATTTTCCAAACTTCTGTTTATTAGAAGCAAAGTTTCTAGATTTACAGAAGTAAAGGACTTCTAGAAGTAATCACACTGACAGCAGAAAGAAATGACAAATGATAGCTTGACAAGTGAGAAGGCTGAAATGCTGGAAAAGTAGGCACAAGAAATGCAGAAAATGGAGCAGTCATTTAAGGAGAGGGTTTGCAAACTCTTGTACTTCATTAACTCTGGCAGCTATCAGTGTTACAGAAAAGGATAAGGATTGAAAATCATGATGATTTATCTGAGTCATTAGGAAAAGCCTAAATGAGGTTCTGTAACCTCTGTCTAAGATGGTCATCACAAAGGGCCAGGATATCTTTTGGAACTTCGAGAAGTGCCTTTCCATTAACTCGAAAATTAAATGGTATGAAATATTTCATTGCTTGGCACAGTTTAGTGAAAGAGGATTTACTAAGAGGCCTAAGGGTGGCTTAAGGTAGTGAGTGGAGAATTGACTCTTTTTTTGTGGGCCCGCCTACTCCCAACCCAGGATGAGGGTGATCCACCACCTCCAGCCTCAGCCAGGTAACAGATGTAACTGTATGTGGTGTGAGTGTGTGGGTAGGAGAATTGTGTTCTGCCCAATCGAATTTACGCTTACAGACCTAACAGACAAGACACCATGGTTGTCTGTCTTTAGTGTTTGGAGAAGCATACCAGTGCAGTCACCAGATTTTCTAAAACAAAGCAAGGCAAAGCAAATGCACAACTGGTGAGTTTTTTTCAAGCTAGGATGCTGCTCTGGTCTGGTCTCCTGTATCACCTGCTAACTTGATAAAAGGATTCATATCAGTTGCCTGGAGGATTGTTTTCTCAACATACAGCTCAATTAAAAAAAAAATTCCTTGGGGAAATAAGATTTTAGACTCAAACCTTTGCTTTATAAATAATTTCTTGGTATAGTACTGCATACATTTATAAATCATGGTTACTGAAAACTGTGAACATGACCAGGAATGACTTTACTGAAGGCCTAGAAAAAGAGCTCATTCAAATAAAGCCCAGAGGGCTATAAAATCCAGACTGTGCCCTCCTAAAACTCAGAATAAATAAATAAATAAATAGGAACGCACAAACAAAAAACAATCCTAATATTTTATCTTGTCGATATTCCTATTCTATATAAAGTTTAAATCCTTGTGCACATAACCCACACTCACACACAAATACAAATTAGCTGTTGCCACTGGTACTTAATGGGGTTGAAAATACAGGGGGACCACCCTTATCTCAGGTTATTGTTTCCAGAAAAGTATACTTGCTGCAGCACATTACCGCCAAAGAAAAGTGATATTGGCAGAGATGGTTTCTTTCTCCTAAACTCTGGAAAGGAAAGAAAATCTGAGGAAAAAAACAAAAATCTAAAAACAGTAGAGAAAGCACATCAACCCCATAAGTAGGAGATACGATCAGCTTTCTTGCCAGTTTAGGATGGGTGTGATCTCAGACCAACCCTTAATTGCACATGAGAGATAAAACCAAATAGAAGAGCTGAGAGGCAGCAGATGAAATGTAATGAGATGTGCCAGTTCTAGGGTCTACTCAGTGATCCAGAACATTCAGTGTAAAAGCAAAGGAGAGAGTATTCTATGCCTCTGAGATGTGTACATTCTAATAGAAACCAGGGCTTTCCCAAGTAGTCATCAGGCCCCACTTAGGTTAAATTTCCATGTTAGAGATAGTGACCCATACAAAAGGGCAACTGGGCACTTTCTAAATGGGCTGTAGGGTGTGGTGGGGTGTAGGGCACAAGAGGTAGCATTATAGGCCAGTGAGACAACACAGAGAGCAGATGGGAGAGGCCAGGGATGAGCAACCAAGTAGACAAGGAGGCAGAAAGGTTGGCAGGCAGAAAGAGGCTACCCAGGGACGCAGAGAACACAAGGCTAACCTGAAGTTCAAGGCAAGGATCAGTTGCCAAAGATTCTGCAGAATTGAAATGACACTAACACCTGGAAAATAATAAATGCACATAGAATTGTGTGAGATGCTTCCTCCCCACCTGCAATCATTTGTGATCCCTGAAATGGAAGCCAGGACAAACTCCAAAAGAACAGGGATAAGGCTTACAGGTAGAAACTGACAAAGACCATACTAGATGAAGGGCAGTTAGGGACCAATGGTCAGCAACTTGGAAGCAATTCCTGTTTACTTGGGGTAACTTTTGAACTTTACACTGGTAGAAGGGAAATGGACATTTCCCCTGCAAATTCTACATAGTAGCTTGGAATTTGGGAGATGTCAGCAGCCTGTCCTGAGTGAGAACCACTGACCTTTGCTTCCTTGGAATCTTTTGAAGTAGGAATAACAAAAGACAAACAGCATGAGATCAACTTCAGGACTGCAAGGCTATCTCAGAGCATTCTTGGACCTTCCTCCTCTGGGAGATTCACAATGCCTGTTAGAAGGTAAAGACTATATATATAAGTGCTTTTAACATTGCTACTCTGGCATTTTCCAAAACCTTTTCAATTGTACATATAACACACTCAGGGGAGAAAAATCTAATGGAGGTGTCACTGCCCAAAAACCAATCATGTCTGCACTATAGCTCACCCCTTCTTTGTCCAGCTGTGACATTTAAGGACAAGGACAGGAACCACAGGTGTCCTGAGGCCCTGGGCTCCTCCTAAGTGTGCTACTTGCCCCAGCTCCAAAAGCTTCCACAGTTCTCTAGAGCACCAAAACCTTCAACCCCTACCTATTAAGGCTAAAGGGACAAGCCCCAAAGACTCTTGTTTCTTTCAATCCTCCCTTTCCCTCATTTCCTGATTTCAACACACACATGCATACACACCCTCAGAGCCATCATTCCTCCAATCCCTCACTGCTGCTCCAGTGGTTCGAAGTAAAGACATTAAAGGGCTACAGCACTTTCCTCTGGTCAGCAGGAGAGGGGCCCTTCAACCACTTTAGCAACCAAATTGATTTCCTCCTTGCTCACTTGTGAGCCAAATGATCTTGTCTACAGCCCTCAGCCTTGGCTGGTCACACTTCCACCTAGCCCTCTTTGAAGCTATTTTCATGAAGAATACTCTTCTATTTGAACCTCAAGGGGATTGCTGATTATACTCTGCATATTGCCATCAGGGTACTGGGTCGCCACATCAGCTTCTGCTTTCTCTATACTTTTTTTTTTTTTTTTTTTGCATGGGCAGGCACTGGGAATCGAACCCAGGTCTCCAGCATGGCAGGCGAGAACTCTGCCTGCTGAGCCACCGTGGCCCACCCTGCTTTCTCTATACTTTTAAATTTGTACACTAGGATTTTGTCCAACTGTTGTCATTTGCATTTCTTTCTCATGCCATGCCATCACAGAGCCTAACAGAGGGAACTGGACTAAGCGCTATTTCCAGATTTTTGCTGCTAGGCATTTCTGTTCCTTGGCTTTTGGAGAAAGTAAATTTCCCAACAGCCATGAGGTTTTATTCTATTTTGTCTAGTTAAGGGGCAAAATATAGCAGTGAGTGGCTTCTTAATTACTTCAGAGTCCTCTTTTTTTTTTTTTACCCTTACCAGGGACCTCTACCCCGACTGCTAGTCTTCTAGCTTCTGGAAAGGCTAATGGATCCTTGGCTGTAAGTATTTGCCAACCTGGCTCACTCTGACCAAATGACATTAACTTAAAAGTGACAAAGGGAACTTAGGCAGAATAACTGCCTCTTAATCTATAAACACTTTGCCTGCATGGCTGTAGGTTAAATTAATCTGAACAACATTTGGAAATATGGAAGAAAGTCTGAAATGACAGTCATTCCAGATACCAATATTTCATCAGCATATCCTGCATTTATTTATTCAAATGATAGTGATTGACAGCCTAATGTCCCTTAGTAGACACTCAGTGATGACAATTACCAGCTGACTAAGGCTGAATTTAATTTATAACTACTCTCCTTGCTTAAATTCAAATCAAGTTTTAACCTTACCATTCTTTCACTTTTTAATAGCCTCATTTTATTAGTTGGAACGTAGAAGCAAGGAAAGTTATTATTTTGAAGAAGTCATATGGTTTAGACACAAGTCACCTAACTTTCAGTGCGAAGCTTGCCGTCAACACTGCCCCTTAATTAATAATCGTAATAGAGCATGGAGGACAATGCACATCTGTTTAGAGCTGGCAACTACATCCTAAAAATGCCATGCCAGGAATAAAACCACCCAATTCAGCAGAGAAGATAAAATATATATCTGGATGAAATGGCATTAAGACATAGGGGTCACACTGAAATCTGAAGCTAAAGAGTTATTTGTATATTCTTTCCATTTTTGCCATGAAAATAAGACTGTATTAGAAGTACATCTCCCAGTGGCCATTCGTTGAATTCTTACTACTTACTGTATATTATAAGGATTTTGCCATTGTGCCATTTAATTATCACAAGATCTCTTTGTTGAGTCCTCACTCATTGTTTATATGAAAAAGATTTCAGCTACGTATAACTTGCGCATTTGGCTCCCATGTAGGATCTGGGTTGGAGGCGATTGGGAGCAGAAGGGACAAATTCAGGAGGCTGCTAAAGTAGCCTAGGCAAGAGATTCCAATCACTTTGTCTTTACTCTTAGACATCTGAAATGATTTCAAATTCCCTCATGAAGATGGAAGGACCTGTGAGTGATAGGCTTCTCTCTAGTTCTCCTTCCTGTCACCCAACCTCCAGACCCTTTTTTCAATGGGGAATTAAGAAATACCCAATCTTTTAAAGGTGTGTTTGTTTTATTCAACCATCTGGTAGAGAACTCTGAAATGGTGCCGAGCATAAATGTCTCCACAAAATGTTATTTCTCATGGCATGACCCCCAGGTTCATTCCAGGCACGTTCCCTGAAATTTTGGGAGGGTGCTGTTGTTCACAATAATTCTAGGTCCCAACACATTGCTTCTTTCTTTATTATTCTCCCTTTTCATGGAAAGCCCTTTCATCTACCCAAACACATGCTCATCACCTCCTTCCAGATAAGACGCTGCCTCCTGTCTTCAATCTTTCTCGCCAACCTTGAACTGTCTTCTTTCTGTACTTCTAATAACCTTAAAGCTCAGTAACATTCCAGTTAGGGTTGCTTTTCTAAGTTTTCAACATAGGTTAGCCTACCGCCTACCATTAGAGTGCATGCTTCTTAAGAACAGGAGCTGCATATTTTATTTTGTATTCCTCACTTCCTAAAGCCCGGCATGAAGCCAGGCAGAGTGGATCTATAATAAATTGCTCAGAAATTAATGGGCAGTGGTCTCTTAGCAGATGCACCTCCTATTGTCCTAGTTTTACACCCTCTACTCTTCTTATTCTGTGGGAAACACACCTTAGACAGTCTGGCACATCCCACAATATGGCTCTGGTCTGGTCCTATCAGAGATGTCAACCTTTGCTCCATTATTCCCAGTACTCCCTTTGCCAGGCTAACTTCTAAACATTCTTCAGTTCTAGTTGAAGCATACCATTTTCCAGGGAGCCTTCTCACCACCACCAGCACCCCCAGGCTGGGTGTGGCACACCCCCTGTGTGCTCTCATGCCACCTATTGCCTATATCCTTTGGAGCAATGAGTTCAGCAGCTTGATGGCAAGCAGTGGGACACTACTGTTTCCCTAGGCAGTGCAGTCTGCAGTACATACTATAGTGTTCCTTCGTTGAAAGAAATGAATGAATAGATAGCAAAGGAGTAACTAGGAAATGGTTCAGCTAAACAGCTTTTAAAAGGCCCTGGCCAGAGCTCAGCCCAGCTCCTCCATGAATAGATGTATTAATCAATGGCTCCCTAAAGCCCACCCCAGTGCAGGAAATAAGGAATCATTGATCCCCATTGTTGGGCTGTTTGCCTTTGTCATTTTACCCAGTTTCTCTTTCCAGCACACTCAGGTGTCATCCCATCTGGGATGATGCAGGAGCACCCTGGACCACCGCCCCCAACCCCAAAACTAGAGAAAGAGATTCTTCACCAGCTTATGAAATGACACGCCTTCTCTAAACCTACTCCCTGTGCAACTATACAGAGACATAGGCTGCACACCCACTTGTACATCTGCCTGCCTTTCTGTTTGATGAAGCAAAATTCTTTCAGAGGAAGGACCACTTCTTTTTTTGTTTTCTATTTGGTTCTTTAATGTAGCTACAAGCAAGCTTTGGTGCTTAAGAATTACTAGCTGGAAACAGTCATATTACCTTACACAATATCGCGCTCATGATTACTCTAAGAACTTTGTAACCACTGCTTCTTGGAATCTCAAGGCACATCACAGGACCTACCCAAAGTCATATAATAAGGGACAAAACAGAAACTAGAAGAGAATTGTGCTTCCTGACTCCTAAACCATTGCTCTTTCAGTGCTCAGCCTAGTGAACCAGTGAGTGACATTCTTAAAAGTGAGGAAATGTTAATTTCACTCTGCTTTTAACTGTGTGTGAATGGCACACAGAGAAGTTAAATTCAGAGCCTCCCTTTCATGGGTCAAAGGTTAACACACAGAAAACTCTGGAGACCAAGGACAACTTCAGGGGTATTATTAGTCAGGTTGGCAGCCAGGATCTGGTGCTTTTTGAGAACCACTCAATGTTGATCCAAAGCAAAGAACAGTTGTTTTAAATGTTAACAAGTTTCTGATGGCATTCACTGCTGCTCCCTTCAAAGATGGGTGACCCTCAAAAGGCTTGGCTGCTGCGTTGAAGCTTCTCCAAACTCATCTAAGCTGCTTTGGCCTGAAAATTCTGACTGTCAATTCTGAAAGGACATTCCGTCTCCTGAGATTTCCTTTGTAAGTCCTGGTTTAGGACAGGTCAGAAAGAGTGCTCCCTGAGAAGAAAGAGCTGGCTCATTCAATCAGCCGCTATGGTCCAGCGCTAGGAAGTAAAGCTGCCTGCCAAAGCATGAGGCCAAAGATTCAAAACTTTGAATGTCGGGCTTCTCTTATTATTATATTCAAACCAAGCTGTCTTTTTCCTCTCTTTTGGGCCACATACATGTAGCAACCCTAGTTTCATTTTTCACTTTGGACACAGTCCTGAAAGAAGATATGCTGGAAAAACTAGGACAGCCTGTCTGTTCCTTGAGACCTCATTTTCTGTGAGCCCATCAGGTATCTGGGTGACACAGGTCAGGCAGGCCAAAGAGCCATGGTAAAGCAGGAAAGCTCGAGAATCTGCAAAGAGTTTCATTGGATGGGCCTAGAGTCTTGGGTGAAAAGAAGGCTCAAAACAAAAGGCACCAAAAAAGGAGAAAACTCTCAGGTGTGATCTGACCTTAGAATCTCAGACCATTCATTTTCCTTCCTAGTTAATGCTGCTTGGTGTGTTAAAGCCATCGGAGCTTCACGTAAGTATCTGTACGTAGCCCACCATTTTACCTCATCTGGCCTTATCTCCTTTTCACTCCAAACCTCAAGATAAATTGTTTATAAAGAGAGAAAGAAAGAAATCAGCTTGCTGAAAAATTTCTTTTAAAAAGGGCTTTTCCTGATATCTGGAAAAATCCCATGTTGAATTCACCCTTGTATAGTGTATTCCTTGCAAATTAAAGCTCATGAGGTAGGGCTGGCATTTCTCACCCTTTACAAATGACAACTAATTAAAAATAACTGTTCTAGTTTGCTGGCTGCTGGAATGCAACACACCAGAGACGGATTGGCTTTTAATAAAAGGGGATTTATTTTGTTGGTTCTTCAGAGGAAAGGCAGCTAACCTTCCACTGAGGTTCTTTCTTACGTGGAAGGCACAGGATGGTCTCTGCTGGTCTTCTCTCCAGGCCCCTGGGTTCCAACAACTTTCCCCGGGGTGACGTCTTTCTGCATCTCCAAAGGCCTGGGCTGAGCTGCAAGTGCTGAGATGAGGAATGCTGAGATGAGGAATGCCGAGCTGCTTAGGCCGTGCTACGTTGCGTTCTCTCATTTAAGCACCAGCCAATTAAGTCAAACGTCACTCATTGCAGCAGACATGTCTCCTAGCTGACTGCAGATGTAATTAGCAACAAATGAGGATCACGTACCATTGGCTTATGTCCGCAGCAACAAGACTAGGTATGCTCACCTGGCCAAGTTGCACAATAACAATATCCATGGCATTGCACCTTCCCCAGATCCCATCCCTAAACTCTTACAGAGCACCCTCTGTGGAGAGGACGTTGTATTTTGAGCACCTCCAAGTCTCACTTCTGAGTCTCATGGGGCAAATGAAAGCATATTGGCACTTGCTGTTCTCATGTAACTCTGGTCCCAGCCAGCTACTGGGTCACTTCCTGGGGATGTGAGGCCACTGAGCCTAGAAGTTATTTAAATATCCCCAGAAGGTACATTTAGTCTTGCCATTTACCTTCCACCTTGCCACCTCTCTAACATTTCTCCATGCCCCTCGAAACAGAGAATAGCACACCCCATACTCTGGCATATGCTCAAATAAGGGAAGACAAGAAGATTACAAATAAGGAAGAGTCAGAAAAATTCTGTCAGATCAAAAGCCATCCTTCAAGCCCTGGAAACACAGTCTGGAGACAGGCAGGTTACAGAGCTAAATGTGCCATGTTGGACTCAGGACAAGAGCAATTGCAGTGCGATGTATGGGTTAGAGTGAGCTTTAGCAGCAGATCCTACTGCCATACAACAAAAGGAAAGGTTTTTAGCTAGGGATTTCAGCAGTGGTGGCCTCGGTGGTGGACACAGTTGCAATATTACACTTTTAATCACAGAGGAGATGAAAGCTTTGTTATTTCGGGAGATTGAATTCGTGGCCAGTTTAATAACTCCAAGCGTCATTGTCTGACACCATTTAAGGATGGAGTTCAACTATGCCAAATTAAAAGATATTCATTTATTGGTCATACAAAAGGGAAAATGGGCTCAAATTGTTATTAAGAGCAGTGACATTATTTAAATGTCTTTGTTAATCAGGGTCCTGACATGAGAGCTGATGCTCGGGGAATTTGCTCTTCCAACTCGGCACAGCATGGGTCAACGCTGCTTAGTATTCCACGCTGGCTGAGCCCCGCTGAACTCCATGGCCCTGGAGCCCTCACATCCTGCTTCCCCTCCTTCGTCTCTGAATTCGAGATGCACTGGTATTTTCAATTTTCTTTGCTGCTAAAGGGCAAAGAAGCTGCAGTATAAATGCCTAACTTACTTTCAAGCCTTGTTTATAATGATTTATACATTATACAGCTGCTACACCTGCTGAAGCTTCCGCAGAACACTCAGGAAGCTTTTTAATTTAAGAGGTTCAGAAATGTTTACACCTTGCTGTGGTATTTTAAAGATTGCTTAATCAGGAAGGAGCTACAGACAGTCAGGAAAACATTGCCTTCATCTCTGGCTTCCTAGCCTGGAGCACACAGGGGGCAGAGTTCACACAATAGGGTGGTGGGTATTTTAATTATCCTGCCCAGCTCAAAACACCAACGAGTACTCAGAGGGAGGTAAAGGAAACCCAGTTGGAACACCAAACCTGTTAGAAATGAGAATACCGAGAATGTGCCCTCTCTGTGTTGAGCTGTCTTTAGGCAGTTTAGCAAGTTTTGCTTATCTATTGATTGCTGATGGTGTACTTAGCCCTGCTCTGGGCACACACCTGCCATGAGGCGTTTAGCACAAGAAATCCTCAGTCTTTTAGTTTCCCCCTCAGTCTTTTTTGGGGAAAACAAGACAGAGATTGCTATCAGAGCGATAAGAATTCCGAGAAAAGATGAAAGTGGGCTCCACATTCCATATTCCACCTAGAGGAAAAGAAGTAGGAGAGCCGTCTGTGCTAAGCATGAGTCAGCACGAGAGCGGCTTAGCCATGACTAAGCATTAGAACTTGGGAGCTGCTTGTGGTTTTTAGAGAGCTGATGAAAACTTGACAGAGGTATCTGCTGGGGATGGCCAGGAGTCAAATGACAACTATTTTCATCCTCTTTGGACACAGTCTGAAATCCTGCGGTCCTTTTCTCTCTCTCTTTCTTTCAACTCTCTCCTTCCATGATTTAAAACCAGTTTTTTAAATAACTTTAGGCCCATCTATTTCTTAGACTGTGTACAAGTCCAGGACAGCAAAAGAAATCTGGCCACTACAATTAGCTGAGCATTATTTTTTCTTTTACTATCTCTGTGTCAAGGGCTTTCGAGCATTTCTTTATATCATCAATTGTGCCCATAGTATTAGAAATATTATTTCCTACCTCCTCAACATTGCTCTCCCCAACCTCCAGGCCTGTAAGTCATATCACAGCAATACAATTGACCCTTCCTAGCCTGTCATTTAAACATATAGTGGGAGGCTATGTAAAACATAGATTGCTGACCCAATAGATTGCATCTGGGGACATTTGTGCTGCCGTCTGTGGTGTGAGGTCCTGTTTGAGTGCTCTTTGGGGCATGTGGATTCTCAACACAATAGACCATGACAGCTTCTCAGAAGCAATTACAGCCCATCATACTCAGGGCTAATTAGAGATTTCTTAGTGGATCAATGACACAATATAGTCCATAACAGTGTCAGAGCCGCAGCTGCAAATGCACACAGAGTCCAAGCGCTAAATATCCTTATGACGTTGTTATTGAAAGCAGTTGCTGGGCCTGAAAATTGCAGCTTTTTGAAAGCACAAACTGTATCTCTCAGGCTTTGTTTTCCAGAGAGGATTCAATGGCTGCCTCCCAACTTTTAACAGTTGAATTGAATAGCCCTGGAGCTGAAAAGGCCTTGGAAGGACCGAAGGGAAGTCATCGCCACTTCTCTGGTCACACGCATCCCTCCTCCAACTTTGTTTGTTCTTTAGGCTATGTGTACCAGATGGTGATCTTCGTGGAAACCCTCCTCCCCACCCCAGGGAGAAGACTTCGCCTGGTCTCTTAGGATGAGGTGAAAGGGCAGCAGAATCCCACCCTGGCAATGTCACTTACTAGGTGTGACCTAAAGCGAGACCCTCCTATTTTGGACACCCATTTTCTCATCTGTTAAAAAGGATAATAGCAATTACCTGGCAGAGTGGTGGTGGAAGGCTAGAGTGGTGGTGGAAGGCTAAAGATAGTGCCTGGCACTCTAAGTGCCCCAAAACTCCAGCCGGTAGAAGGGGTGGCCACAGTTCAGATTAATCATGGCTCCTTCTTTAGAAATCTTCATTGTCAACAGCAGCGTGGCTGCTGTCCCATTTGATCCCCATCTATCAGCACAGCCCACTTTAACCATTTTCGTGGCTCCCCTTCAAGGTGCGAAGTATCAGAGGTGGGGAGCAGTACAGGTGAGACAGACCTCTACACTTCATCAATCTGAGGGCACAGCAATGACGCAGGCAATGTGGCCGTCACGAGTACACTGTGACAATGGCCCCAATGGGGGGTGGGCTGCAATGTGGGAGCACAGAGCTGTCAAGGCTTTCTACCATCCTGACATTTCCATTATAGCCATTCTGGTGAGTATGTAGGAGCATTACATTAGAGTTTTAAGTTGCATTTCTCTGATAATTAACCAAACACTTTCTCATGTACCTTAGCCATATGTATATCTTCTTTGGTGAATGCCTACTCAAGTCTTTTGCCCGTTTTTCTACTAGGAAATCTACCTTTTACTTACTGATTTATCATTGGTATATATCTATGTGTATGTCCTCCATCAGATATATGTACGGCCAATATGTTCTCCAACTTTGTAGGCTGCCTCATCACACTCTTTTGATGAAAAGAAATTATTTACTTTTATATAATGCAATTTATCAACTTTTGCCTTTATAGTAGTGCTTTTTGTGCCCTGTAAGAAATTTTTGGCTTCCCCAAGGCCATGAAAATATTATACCCAGTAAGATTGTGACCTATGAGAAAAACACTTTATGACTCTGTTTTAATTTAAAAAAATATTTGTGTGTATTCAGAGTTTTTAAAATGTCCTTGGGCAGTGAATAAAAAAGTATTTCCAAAGTCCCCTTGGGGGAATAGTGAGAAAGGGGGAAAATTCAATTTCCCCAAGTAGAGAATTCTTGATATTCTCACAAGCAGTGGGGACAACCAAAGCAATAGGCTGAGCCCCCAATCTTGGGGTTTGTTCAGATGAAACTTAACCCCACAAAGGATAGGCTAGGCCTACTTAAAATTAGTCCTAAGAGTCACCCCCAAGAGAATCTCTTCTGTTGCTTAGATGTGGCCTCTCTCTCTCACCCAACATGACAAGCAAACTCACTGACCTGCCCCTCTCTACGTGGGACATGACTCCCAGGAGTGTGGACCTTCCTGGCACCGTGGGGCAGAAATCCTAGAATGAGCTGGAACTAAGCATCAAAGGACAGAGAAAACCTTCTTGATCGAAACGGGAAAAATGAAATGAGACAAAATAAAGTGTCAATGGCTGAGAGATTCCAAACAGAGTCGAGAGGTTATCTTGGAGGTTATTCTTATGCATTAAACAGATATCACCTTTTTAGTTAAGGTGTAATGGAGAGGCTGGAGGGAACTGCCTGAAAATGTAGAGCTGTGCTCCAATAGCCATGTTTCTTGAAGATGACTGTATAATGATATAGATTTCACAGTGTGACTGTGTGTTTGTGAAAACCTTGTTCTGATGCTCCTTTTATCTACCTTACCGACAAATGAGTAAAATATGGATAAAAATAAATAAATAAATAAATAAGGGAAACAAATGTTAAAATAAATTTAATAGATTGAAATGCTAGTGATCAATGAAAGGGAGGGGTAAGGAGTATGGTATGGTTGAATTTTTTTCTGTTTTCTTTTTATTTCTTTTTCTGAATTGATGCAAATGTTCTAAGAAATGATCATGATGATGAATATACAACTATGTGATGATATTGTGAGTTACTGATTATATAACAAGAATGGAATGATCATATGGTAAAAAAAAAAATGTCCTTGGGGTAGGGGAGGAAAGGAGGTAGATAGAAGGTGCTTAAGAAAGAAACATTCTATGCCAAAAATAAGAACAAGTTGTAAAATACCCAAGAAAATCACATAGGACAAAAAAGTCAGTTGCGGACACTGGAGACCTGGTTGCCTACCTAAGTGTTTCCAGATTGAAAGACATGACCACAAGGTTTTGGAGACAGAGACCCAGCACCACCTCCTCTCCATATTTTTTCTGTTTTAGACTCAAAAATGGAAAGCTCAAACAATGGAGGATTTGGAGAGGTTATTTGAGAAGAGATTCCCTGAGAGAAGGCTGTTGGCCATTTTTCTATGCTGATGCTCAAGACAGACAGACAGAAAGGGGGAGGAGGGAAGTGGGGGGAGAGAGAGAGAACCACAACCTCCTAACTCATCAATTGTCCCTGGTTGGACTCTGCATGCTGGCTATTCTGCACTTGGATTCTACTCTGACCAAAGCTCTCTTACAGGAAAGGGCCGGCTCATTAGTGAAGAATGAGCCCCGGGTTAGATTATTAGGAGTAAAAGGACATAAAAAAAAAAAATGCACACTAAAGCCAACACAAGTAAAGGAGTCATGTCAGTGTGACTCTCTGGGGCTTGTAAAGTCACTGCAATGAAAAGCTTGTCAGAAAACCATCTGCTGGCCAAAGGGCAGGGTCTGAAGGCCAGGACGTTGATGGGCCAGAAGGAGGGAAGGCTTTATCAAGAGCAGAGTAGAAAGCCAGGGTGAAGGTACAAAGAGAGAACTAAATGTGTTAGTTCACACTGGGTGATTATACAGCTTCATATTTTGAATTCATATTACCTGCAAATGGTTATGAGGCAAATAAATATACGCTGTAATTTTAATAGTCATATTCCTATAAATAAATATGCTTCATTGGTCATAATGTATATTCCTGATTCACTGTTTCCCACCTGCCCATTACCAGGCTTCACCATCATTCAACTTGTGCCATATGAAAATCACAGGCTGAATGCCAGAGAGGAATCTGAGTCACTTTAAGGCAGTGGCTCAAAGGTTTTTTTTACCACAATTTGCTACAGTTGAGCAAAGTATTCCTGGGCCATCCTCTCTATCTGAAGTACTACTGAGAAAAATAATTCAGTGATGAAAATGAAATTTAACTTAACAGGCAAATAGCAATACTGATAGATTATGTTCATATTTGTTCTTGAGTTAGAAACACAGCTCAGTCAGCTTTGAACCACAAAGCAATCAAGCATTAAACACTAGTTATTGGACAGATAGTGCTTTTAATGCACATATGCCTCACCTACACTGTATAATTAACCAGACATTCTATAATAAATCAATATTGATGAAGCTAGATGAATAGTAACTTACAATTAAAATATATAATTATTTAATTTATAATGCAAAACCACTATCAACTCAAAACGATATTGGTAGGATAGAATTCATAAAAAGCTTTCCCAAAAACTGTAGGAAACTCAAAAATTGGCATGTATGTGTGCAGGGGAGGAGTTCTGCATCAATGTCAACAGTGCCTGGTGGCCAGACTTCTCAGCAGATGCTAGCAGTTTTTAGCTTATACATACCAAATTTTAGAAAACGTTAATCACTCACCTGATAAACTACTCATCATATACAAAATGAATTTTTAAAAATTCGCTAAGGATCATAAAATGGTTTTCTACTCTTCAGATCAGTCACAGCCGATCCAGTCACTGTGCTCAAATTGTGCTTACAAAAGAATAGCACAATTTGTTGAGAACAAACATCATGAACTCAGGCTAGGCAGGGGTGTAGAGAGGGCCTCTGCTCAGCTTTCCTAGTAACTTTCAAAACTATTACACAAGAATGGAGAAGAACCTAGCTTCTTTTGGCTCTGGAATATGAGAATGTTCAACTTGTTTTCTCCTTAAATCAATTGTCAGTGCCTCCTATAGAAAATGGTTCTGAATGAATCTGAATCCAAGTACCTTAAATCATCTCTGGACCCTGAGAATTCTCTATTCTTGCTCACTTACCAGATTTCCTCTGATAATGAATAAACTTCCTAGAATTTTGCTTTTATTATTTTCCTTGTTGTTAATTAGCATGCGCCTGTTTGAAGCTGTTATGTACCCCAGAAAAGCCATGTTATTTTCCTAATCCAATCTTGCAGGGCCAGACCTAATGTTTAGGGTGAAAATCTTTGAGTACATTGTTTGCATGGAGATTGACCCACTCAACTGTGGGTGTGACCTTTTGTTTAGATTATTTCCATGGAGATATGACATACCCATTTGTGCGTGTGGCCTTTTGATTAGATGGAGATGTGACTCTACCCATTCAAGGTGGGTCTTGATTAGTTTACTGGAGTCTTTTAAAAGAGGAAACATTTTTGGAGAAAGCTCAGATGCAGATGCTTGGAAAACAGTTGCTTCAGAGCCAACAGAGACGTGGACATTTGGAGATGCTTAGAGCACCCACAGAGAGAGCAGCTTCCTAGACACGGATGTTTGGAGATACAGAGCACAACAGATATCACCATATGTCTTCCCATGAGATGCTAAGCAAGCCAGAACCCAGAGTTGTGACCTGGAAGAGCCAAGTGAAGGCCCACAGATGCTTAAAGAGGAAACCACTTTCATTACCTAGTGCCTGCCCATGTGAAAAAAAAAAAAGAAAGAGGAAACCACTGGCATCAGAAGCTGGAAGCGATGGAACCCAGAACAAGGAACAGCAGCCACCAGCCACACGTCTTCCCAGAGCAGCCTTTCTTGTATCAAGGTATCTTTCTCTGGATGTCTTGGTTTGGACATTTTTATGGCTTTAGAACTGTAAATTTGTAAATTAATAAATTCCTTTATAAAAGCTGTTTCATTTCTGGTAAGTTGCATTCCAGCAGCATTTAGCAAACCAAAAATAGTCTACAGTGCAATTATGTCTACTTTTGGTGGGTTTTGTTATAGTTTTCTCATGTGATAATTGGTCTGTTTCAAATTATGTTCTATACTAAGTATATTATAAATGGATTATTTGACCAGCTATTCCATTCACTGAGTTCTGGTTGGGATCCCCTTTATTAAAAAGACCAAAGGGCATAAAAGAAACTGCGTCAAATGGGAGATAATATGCCCTAAGGAGCACTTGGAAGGGAAACGTAGAAGAAGAAATATAAGGAGTTGAAAGAGGGTAAGGATATTCATGGAATAAAAAAGAAACAGTAGTTGATGACAAAACTCATTAACTACCCGTGTAATCTAGGTTAGTCAATTAACCTTTCTAGCAAGACATATACCCTAACTATTCATTTGATATTTCAAAGATGAAAGAAGACTTATATGAGAAACCATTTTGAAAAAATCAAAACATCTGCATGTATTAGTCACTCACTCAAATATTTATGAAAGATGACTGAATAAATTATTTAAACTGCTAAAAATTTATTAAAACAATTTCTATAGGCATTCTCTCAAAGACTACAATCTAACATCAAACAAACAGAAATAACGTAAAAGTATATAAAATATAACTTTTGTATAAATTGGACATCCATTTAGGTAAATTTTCATGTTCAAACATAAGCCACACAAATACAAAATATCATCAAGTCACTAGCATGTGTTCTTTCTATTTTGATTTGTTAAAGCTGCTGTAATGCAATATACCAGAAATGAGGTGACTTTTTCAATGGGGATGCATTAGGTTACAAATTTACAGTCCTGAGGTCAAGAAAATGTCCAAATTAAGGAATTAAGAATAAGATTCCTCTTCTGAGGAAAGGAGAAGTCACATGGAGACGTCTGCTGGCCTTTCTCTGATGGTTTCAATGCTGTCTTGAACTGTCTCTGGGCATTTTCTTTATCTTTGCTTCTCTCCAAAATGTCTGCCTTTTATCTTCTCATAAAAGACTCCAGCAAGGGGTTTAAGACCCACCTTGAAGACCTATGGATCACATCTCCATGGAAACAACCTAAGCAAAATGTCCCACCCATAAAGGTCTGCACCCCCAGGGATGGGTTAAAAGAACATAGACTTTTCTTGGGGTATATAACAGATTCAAACCAGCACACCTTCCAATCTTCCTTATCCACTATTACCACACCAGGTCCCCATAAAATACAGGCACTAAATATAAGGAAACCAGCTTGGACCCAAGTAGAAGATGGAAGGGCAAGTGGATGTCAGAGAAAATTTTTATTCAAAGCAAGAGTGTAACTCAGACTATGAAATATGAAGTACGTGACACTGACATTACTGGCTTCAAATGCATGCTCAGTCTTCAAGCAGTGAATGTCTAGGAGGGGAAGGATTCCTAAAGAGAGAATGACCTAGTCTGTGGGAGAAGAAATATTTGGCCACTAAGTAGCGAACACAACCATCCAAATGACAGTGCCCAGTAGGGCCTGTTCTGGCTGGGTATAAATTGGCACCCGAGTCACAGAGGGGTCTAGCTGGGTGACAGACATGGGTGCCAAAGTCTCCAAGCAGTGGAAATTACAAAGCTTTAAGGCAGCAGCCCTGAAATCCAGTGGAAATAGAGCAAGTCCCCAGCCTTAAGATAGGGAAATAAGAAATGGATTGAGCCCCCTCAAAGAGGTGACCTGCAAGAGCTGAGCAGTTGTGAGACCCAGACAAGCCTCATGAGCACGAGAGGACCCAATCAGGGAGAGAAGGATGAATCACAAGCTGCAGTCATCTGGTGTAAAGAGTTAGACTTTGAATAGTTCTTCAGGGATCACAAAGCATTCTCCTTAGAGGCATTAGCATAGTAATAAAGAACACAAACTGGAAGCAGATTATCTGGGTTCAACTGTCAACTGTGTAAATTTGTGTACATCATTTCATTGCTGTGTGCCTCACTTTTTCCATCTCTAAAACAGGGATAATAATGGTACTAATTTACAGAGTTTTGCAAGGATTAAATGAGATAGTACTCGTAAACCCACTATAACAGGGTCAGGTTCATAGGAAGTCCTGGGTATTATTAATATTCCATCAGGTTTTACCCCACTTTACAAATAGGAAACAGATTCCAAGCTGGGTGACTTGCTCAGAGTCAGGCAACTAAAAAAATAGCAGAGCTGAGAATAGATCCTACAATAGCATCCACATTAAGGAATTAAGGTTAATTTTGTTAGCAGTGATAACGTTATCATGGTTACATCTTTACAGGTCCTTTTCTTGGATGTGAGGGCGATCACCCCATTGATCGCCAGCGTTGATTTGGCTGATCTGGCTGGCTGGGCCAGGTGTCCCCATCCTCCCTCACCACTGCACCTGCATCCCTCCTGAAGCTGCACGCTCAGAGAGGACGACTTTCCCAGCAAGAGGAAGACCGGTTTTCAGTCACGGATAGACGGGTAGTGGCGCTCCCCAGCTAGAACCTCCAAACAAGCTCTCAAGTCCTTTCCTGATAGAGATGTGCACAGAAATACACATGGGCACAATGATCTAATATCTGGGATATTTGAAATACTCCAGCTAAATATAATTTGGGAGGGGGAGGAAGGATAGAACATGAAGGACAAGTTGATAGTTGTTGAACTTTGTGTGGGGTACATGAGAGCTCCTTGTATTATTTCCTCTTGTTTTATGTGTGTTTGAAAATTTCCATGATAAAACATTAAAACAATTCTAGTACTCCTTTTCCATGAAAAAGCAAACAAAAATATAACTCCTGTGCTGTAAAAGCACCTTAGGGGTGCATGAAGCCCCAAGAGGGAAGAGCCAGTTAGCCCATAGCATCTACATGTGCTGAACTGAAGACACACAGGTTAAAGGCAGTCAAGGGTCCTCCCCTCAAAAAGCTTACATTCTAATGGGGAAAAACAAGCAAGAAATAGGAGCTCAGGCAAACAGGCACTGGGAACTTTTAAGAGTCATTAATACTTTGAGCTCAGTTCTAGGGATGGTAGGCAGGAGGACATGCTTGCTTACAGGTTGTTGGACAGTCTATGGCAGTGATTCCCAGGGAAAATGTGATTTAGGAAAGGCACTGGTGCAACTACTGAGCCCATCTTTCCACTAGTAAACGTAGGCATCATGATTTTGAAAACTGTTTTTCCTCCTAAAACATGAAGTTAACCAGAAGGCTGACATCAGCTGATCTTAGTAACTTTCATGCAGAGTTGGACAAGCTCAGTTAAGAGAAGAGTGTAGGATGAAATACATACTCAATCCAAATGGAATGGGTCCTTATGAAAAGAAGATGCCTTCAAGAACATTCCTATCTCTGGGAATAAGCATGTATTGAGGTTTGTGGTGGTCAAGGACAGACTTCTTCTACTTGTTGGAATGTGGCTATCTTCATGTTAAAGCTTCATGTTTTTATCTTCATAAAAAGTACTTTACTTTTTGCAAACTTCATTGTATCAAGGGTCAAGCATAAGCAGTGGCAGTACATTTTTAAAAGCTTAGGTCACAATGTAATTCTTTTCTGATGTATTTTATGTGACTTGTGTTAGAAGTAGAGAAATACCTTGAATCATAGAATCTTGAATTCTAGGCACTACTTACCAAAGACATTGAACAGCATTGCTCAGAAAATATAGAGTTTGTGCACTCCAATGTCAAGATGTTTTTCCCTCATGAGCACTACATTCCTTCTTGCTTACCACCAGTATATGATCCCACCTTTAAGACATATTACATGCATCACCTGCATCCTTAAATTTTAACATGAACTAACGTTAAAAAGAGTATAAAATCTCAGACTTTAGTATAATCTTCAAGGAATTCTGGGTGAGGTGAAATCTGAAGTAGCAATTGTAGGTTGGGGAGTGCTTTGGAATGAGGCAATTGTGTCTTCATTATATTTCTTTTATTAAACTATAGAGTGATGCATAGCGAGTGGATAGTGACAGTTTTATAGATGTGGATGAAAATGTGAGGTGAGTGGTACAGAGGTGCATGGAGGAGGTAATGGATGAAAGGCAATGTGGAAAAGTCTATGAAAAGTATTAAAAATGACAAAGAAAAAATCAGTCATAATAATGAAGTATTTCAATATGCATAGCTTCAGCAAATACCTTCATTGGATATAATCTGTTGATTCTATCATGTGTAAAAGTTTTGCAAGCAAACCTATTCCATTAAGTCTTAAAGTTACTCAAGAAAAAAAACAAAAAACAAAAAAACTAGGTACCACATCAGAAAATAGAGTAGAGAGAAAAGAATACATGTCAACTGCTATGTATTTTTACAAGAGAACTAACACTGAAGAATGCCTCTTCCTGTTATGCCTTTGCCATCTGCTTCACAATTCTCACCCCTATCTTGCCCTCTGCCAGTTTTCCCTGTGTCTTTTGGTGAGTTAACTGTGATTCTGAAAGTCAGGAGCATTTCTTGAACTATAGTAAATTGACTCACCTTGACATGGTCTATACATCATCATCATCTCCACCCATCCATACAGATGTGACAAATCAGACATCCACATTATCATTACCTCATCACTTCAATTTGCAGAGTCACTTAATTTCAGCACTAATGTAACAATAATTATATAGTTTACTAGAGCAACAATATTTATCACTATTAACTGTTTTAGTCCTATGCTTAACGGAATCATAAGTCTCTACAATTTCATTTAATTTACTGAATATCATTTTTATCAAATTAAGATGTAAATTATATGTTATAATAGAGTTAATAAATTTTGGCATTGGTAAAAATCCTAGCATATATCCCTTATGAATGCCTAGCTTCTATTTTAGTTATCAAACAGTAATATTATTATCTGTTTCTATGTCAGCTTCCTCTGCATCCCTAGACTTGTGAATTTCCTCTGCATTTGTCAAGATAGTCTTTGGTGATGCTACAGTAATAAATTAACCCAAGATATATTGCACGCATATTAATACAACAAAGCTTTATATATTGTTCATTCAAGTCTGTTAGGGATCAGTTGGCTCTCACGGATGCCCCCTTCTGCAACATGTGACTTCCAGGTCAAAGGGACAGGGGAAGAGAAGTAGAGTTTCTGATACTGGATTTTAAATACTTAAACTCAAACCAGAGTTAGGGAAAAAAGTATAACTGCTACACATGAAGTCATTTCACTTAGCACATTGCCAGAACTGGCCTTATCACAGGAGGGCTGAGAAATGTAAGCAGTAAAGCCTGAGTTACACTTCTATCCCTCTCCCCTCTACTTTCAGCCTAATGGAGAGCCTGGCTCATTGCAGCCTTTCGTAAATATTACCCAAATAAAAGACTATACCATCCTCTTACCGTTCATAGAAAGAGTCAATGAATAGTTGAACACTCTTTCCAATGAGTTATTACCTCCTCTTCCTTTTCTTTTCCTCCTCTTCTTTTTTTATAATGTTTAGAGCACAGATTTGATCTTTGATCTTCAAACTTTACCTTTGCTTTCTCTGGTTAAATTTATAGAAAGGGAACTTAATGCCCTTTGCTTCCCTTCCATCCCCCTAACCATTTTGCCTGATGAAATGTTGGCAGGTACAATTGCTGTTTCCACTCAGAAAGACCAAATAAACACAAGCTGAAAAGGTCAGAACTCACCAGTGGTACCCTGACTATCCAGGCAGAATTGCCCTTAACAAATGATCCAGGAAACAGAAAATAAAACTGCTAGCTTTTCCTTAGATAGGATTCTCTCACTAGTGTAACCTCCTAAATACAATTGCTTAGTAAAACTGAGCCCCAAGGAATGTGGCTACAACTGTCTTGTGTACTTTAAACATTGTCCACCGCTGCTAGGGAGCACAAAAAGTCAAACAGCAAGGGCTCCTTGTGCTTAGGATCCTGTGAGTAAAGGAGAGGGTGGGAGAAATAATAAGTAGCTGTACTCTCGTCTCTGCTAGTAAACCCAATGCCCAGGAGGTCAACCCCTTTCCTGCTTCCTTCCCTCCAGACGCTTCCCAGCTCTCAATTTTTTGCTGGTCCTAGCCGGGAGGAAGGATATTTAAAAACCCACAAAAGTGTGCACTTAAAGATCTTGGTAATTTTTTGGAAAGTTAGGGCAGGAATGTAACCTCCAGAATGCCGTTTCATGCAACCATCCATCCATGAAACCATCCATCCATCCATTCATCCATTCATTATTTATTGAGCACCTATTATAACTCAGGCACTGCTGTACCCCATAGATACAAAGAGGAATGTGAAATGGTCCTTGGACTCTGCAAATAGCTCATAATAGAGGAGAAAACAACTTTAAACAAAAAAGTCATATTAGATATGCGGTAAATACTAGAACAAAGATCTAAACAAAGTACTGTGGAAATATGGTAAATACACTGGCTGGAGGAGTCAGGAAGCTTTACAGAAGAGGGAAACTGTTAGCTCAAGTGAGTTCGTGAAGAATGAGTATGTATTCTCCAGGTACAGAAGGGATGTGGGCATTCTAGACAGCTATTCTAGTGAGTATTGGTATTTCTGGTTTCTCTGTGGTATTTAAGATTCCACGGAAAGTATAACACCACTGAGCACTTCCTGCTAGCCTATTTTGTGAACTCTATATAGGGATCGGGAGGAAACCTAGAAGATAGGAGCCTACCCTCATGGAATGTCTGTTTCAGTTGTTGCAGAGACACACGGAAATAATAACATTTGGCTTATACTCAAGTTCTAAAGCATATGTAAGGGCAAGCAGGAGAGGCAATGACTCAGGTGGTGGCCTCTTGCTAAGGAATATCCTGAAAATATGTTGAGTCACCATTTGGGGTGTTATAATGATGGGGTGGGGGGCATTACTGGCTTTTAGGGAGTAGGGTCCAGAAGGGGTTCAATATCCTCCAATGGCTGAGATATTGCTCCATAAGCAAGAATTGTCTTTCTAGACAGCTATATAGGGGGGATCCTCTTTATAATTCTCTAAGCCAGAGAATTATAAATTCCACTTTACATATAATTCCAATTTACATATAAACACAAGGTAGTTTGTTTACAGTTTTATTAGATAATTAATTTTCCAGGACACAACTATAATGGGAATCAAGAGACGATTATACTTTGTTTTGTTTTGTTTTTTTTTCAAAATTTTCCTAGAATTTTTCAACATTTCAGAAAACCACAATCGAAAGCAACGTTGTCAATGGTACAACACTAGCATCACTCTTCCTTTGTTGAACCACTCACAGAGACACTGCATACAAGGGGAAACATCAACTGCCTCCTCACATTGTCATATATCTATCTGCATATGTATGTATGTCCATCCCCATATTGTTATACTGCCCTTATACTCAGGCATTTACACATTGAAATGCATATTATTTTATCTTACCTTATTTTTCTTTTACTTGTCTTTTATTTTTTACTTACAACATTATATGGACTTTTAAAAAATGCTGTGAGCTGAAAGATTCTATTATTTATTGATCTCATTTAGGATAGTTCAGGAGGCATTACAAATATTTGTTATAAAACGGAGTCCCTGGATCTGAGGTTAAGATCCTGCTGGAGACAAATGTCAGGCAGTCAGAGATGGCTTTCTGGAGAAGGTGGCTCTTGACTTGAGCCTTCAAGAGTTCAGGCATGGAGGGCCTTTTTATATCTGGCAAAGGGGTCTGAGAAGGACCAGAAAGAGGACACAAAAGCAGAAAAGCCCCAAGTGAATAACAGATCCTGTGGACATCAATTCATTCATGCTTATGGCCAGTTGATGGCCTTGCATGATTTGCTGGACCAGCCCAGAATGACTGCAAAGATCAAGCAGGATCCCACCTATTAATTCCATTTTATTGAACATGGCTTCAGCTTGGGGTAGGACACACACATGGCCTGAGTTTCCATTGAACAAGAAAATCACTTCGGTCACAGAATTTGTTCAGAGAAAAGATCTAATTGTCTGTACCCATGGTTGGCTTTTTCATCTCACATATCTTCAAGTGTGTTGGTATAAACTACTTTCAACGTAATAAATATGGAAAGGCAGTTACCATACTAAAGTTTCAATTGCAACCCAGAATGGCAGAAAGAAATCATGCATACTTAAAATGCCTAATTTGCAAAGGAAATAAAGCGCATTTCCTGATAAACTGAAGTCATTTCATTTCTAAAGAATATAATCAGAATATTTATTTGCTATTTGACAAAAGAAATGATGGGACTTTATATGGGATAAAATCTCCTTTCCTCTGGTAGACAAAGACAGCCACAGAGTTGCTTTTCATATTCAAATCCACCACTGATTAGGTTAACTCTTGTGGTTGAAGTGAGGGAGCCTCTTTCTCATCCTTTGTCATCACCCCAACACCTACCCCCAACACACCTGCCCATGAGAAATGTGGACTTTTGAGGGTAGAGGCTATTCTTCAAAAAGAAGAAATAAATAAGAGCCATCAGATCCCATTTCACAGCATCTGTGACTCCACCATGGTATTGAGTCCTTGGCAGAAAGCAGCCCCTTCTAGAATCCACACCACTGCCCGGTGTGTTGGCAAGTGCTACTGCAATGAGTGCCAGCTGCAGCCCTGGGTAAGCCATCCTCTAATGCCAGCCGTCACAGGAGGCCCGGCAGAGATAAGACTCAGGAGACGGCCAAATGGAAGCAGGGCCCAAGTGCCAGCTTTTTCTCCCCATGACTCTTTATTAGAACAACCTCTTTTAAGTGACTCTGAAGAAAGTTCATGCAGTGTGGAAAGCCTGCATTAAGAAGGCAAGGAGCACACATCTTATTACTATCCCTCCAAGTAAAAGAAACAGCTCAATTATGGCAACCTTGATAAAATCCTTCTTTCAGCCTGTACTTCCCAAAGTTTGGTTATTTTGCTTCCCTAAAAAATATCCTACCCAGCAAATTTTACTGAATAGAGTGATGAAAAAAAAAGCACCCAACAATAAAACTCAAAGGCGTCCCTTGAATAAAGGCATTACACAGAAAATGCACTAAATTAGGATTTAATTGCTAGAAATTACTTTCAATTACCAAAAATTACGACAAATTACTTGTTGAATAGACACATTCTTTCACCACCATTAATAATTTTAAATTGCTAATTGCATGTAATTGTCAGTAATTTTTGTTCTTTGGTGAGAAGCAAGGTGCTGCATTATACAGGGCTGCTTTGCCAGGGCTGGGGCCCCTCCTCTCCTGCACCTCTGTGTGTGGGAACCCCCCGGGCCAGACCTCCCCAGACGAGAAAGCAGACTGTGTAAGCTTCTACTCCATGATCCAAAACCTTTGGGCCCAAGTTTAGGTCAATGGGGTAGCAGCTGCAATCTGTTTTCAGCCACCTCAGTGACAAGGGATGGGAAGACGTAGGCAACCACCACTCCACCAGCTGCCCCAAGAAGAGTGAACCAGTATTCCCAATGAAACCCAGATTCTCCAGAAAGCATCCCTGCTTGTCAACATCCCTGTCACGTTAGAATTATAAAAAACCAACACTGTGATTTCATTACCTTTCCATTATACACTGCCTAGAGTCTATTATGACAGCCAAACCGGTTTGTACCAAATGTCCCTCAAACGTGTCATTTGTATTTCCCTCTCTATTTGGAGCCTCCCTACCTCACCTTTTCCACCTGTTAAAACTATTCCATCCTTTGAGGCAAAGCTCAGCTCCCACCTTTCCTTACTAACCCATCCTAAAATTATTCTCACTCTGGCTTCCTGAGCTTTGTTGCCTTGCACACCTCTGCCCCTCATTTGATAGTAACTGTTGGGGCTGCCTAACCTTGTCGGCGACAGTAGTTGACCACATAAAGATGTGTCTGTGTCCTAACTCCCAGACCTGTTAATATTACCTTCCATGGCGAAAGAGTGAATATTACTTTCTATGGCAAAAGATGTGACTGAGTTAAAGATCTGGAGAGGAAGAAGTAGTTCTGGATTATCCAAGGGTCTCCTAACTCAATCATATGTATCCTCATAAGATAGACACACACTTCGGGTTGCAACAAGAAAGGAATGACATCTTGATACATGTGACAACATGGATGGACTTTGAAGACACCATGTTGAGTGAAATAATCCAGACAGAAAAGAACAGATATTGTCTGATTCCACTTTTATGAAATAATTAGAATATGCAATTTCATAGAGACAGAAAGTAGAGTGCAGTTTGCCAGGAGTGGGGGAAGGGAAAACGGGGAGGTAATGCCTAATGGGTGCAGGGTCTCTGTTTGGAACAATGGAAAAGTTTTGGTGGTGGGTAATGATAACGATAGCACAATACTATGAGTGTGAGTAATGCCACTGAATTGCTTGCTTGGGAGTGGTTAAGATGGGCAATTTTGTGCTGTGCATATACTAACACAATTTAGAAAGAGAGAAACTAAAAAGACAACGACAATTAAATGCATTACATGATCCTGGACTGGATAGACTAAGGGAGGAGAATATGCCCAAGAGGACATTATTGGTATAATTGAAAAAAAAATGGGAATACAGATTGTATGTTTTATATCAATGTTAAACATCCTGAATTTGATAATTATATATAATGTGGTTACATAAGTGAATATCCTTGCTTTTAGGAAATATATACAGAAATATCAAATGATAGAGGAGCATGATATATACAACAATCTCTCAAATATTTAGAAAATGATAGTTTAGCTAGATAGATAATAGATATAGATAGATATAGAGAGAGACAAACTGATTGTAGTATGATATAACAAATGTGGCAAAATGTTAAAAGTTGGTAACTCTGGGTATCTGAGTAAGAGACGTATTGGAGTTTTATGTATTATTTTGTATTATGCTTGCAACCGTCCAATAAGTTTGAAATTATTTCAAAATTAAAGTTAAAAAAACACATACAAATCATAATATATGCAATTATTCCTGGAATCTTCATGCCTTTTGAGGGAATGACATGTTTGCTTTGTGACCCTGGGCTTGCAAGGACACAGAGCTGACATAAGAACTTCAAGAAGGCTTCACTGGGCTCCTCTCTACACCCCCACACCCACCTTCACGGACGCTTACAGGAGCCTAGGTTAAACGGCAGAGTAGGAAGCTCCAGGAATCAGTCCCTCCACAGAACAACTGATAAACAAACACAAACTGTCTAAATCAATGATTTTGAAACTCTCAAGTCAGGAAGAACACTATACAGTATCCAGGGAAGTGCAGGAGGAAGAGGTTGGCAATTGTGGTGAATACCAGTAAATTGCTCTCCCTTCACAACATTTAGTGTTGCCCAACGTCACTCTCACAGCAGGCCAACAGTTGGGTCAGACCCTGCAATAGCTTTCTGGAGCCAGAAAGAGACATAAAAACCTCGCTTTCCATGATCCAGGGTGAGGAGTGTCTGAAAATGGATCACTGCATTCAATTAGCTACTTCAGATCCCTGGGGACCCAACTCTAAGGATGGCCACTGTTAAACCCTCCGCTCGGACAACGGTGGCAGAGGAGAATTAAAGACTATGCTTACACAGAACTGGGAAGGACAGTCAAAGGGCTGCATTTGCTGGGAAGGTATTAAGTTGGAAGAAACTCCTGGTGTCTCTCTTGGCCCTTCCATCAGCCCCTCCCTGGGACAGTTTGTAGCCGGTTGGAGCTACCTTCATGGGTCTTTAGACTTCTTCCGATTGGGAAAGACAATTTGGAAAACTCACATTGGGCATGCCCCCCCTTCCAGAATTTGCCCTCCATACAAAAGCAGTTTGAAACAACAAACGCAATGTCAGAAACTATTGAGGCAGACAGTCTGACAGTTAAAGCAGCTAAGCTTTAAATCCTGCAGTGGAACAAATGGGAAAGGGAGGAGGCCTTTTTCCCGGGAAGTAGAGGGGACATTCAAACTCCTGTAAATGGGGTACACCTAAGGCCATTAGCAAGCACAAAGCCAGGACAAAGGCCCCAAAATGACTGGAAGGACCCTCACCTTGGATTGACCTTCCTGATAGGAGGACTTAACTCTGAGGGAGAGCACAGTAAAGGCAAAGCCAATTTGCAAATATGGTGAGAAGTATTTTTTGCTTAGGTTTGCTTGGTTTTGTTAACTCCTGACATTCAAGAAAACTCTGTTATGTTAACACATGGATACAAATTCAAGAAACAGACATTTTAGAGAATGAATCCCAGAGTTAACATTTTAAAATATTAATATATACCATGTGCAACTAGAGATTATAAGATAAACAAAGAAACAGGAAATTATGGTCAATCCAAAGGAAGAAGATAAAAATCCAAAAAACTTCAATGAAGAAGACCTGACTGGGGGTATACTGGACAAAACTTTTAAAAAAACAATCTTCAGTAAGTTCAAGGAGAAGAAGGAAAATACTAAGAAAGAATTAAAGGATATTAGGAAAGCGGTGAATGAAAGATACGAGAATTTCAATGAAGAGATAGAATTTTTAAAAAGCAACTGAACAGAACTACTAGAGTTGAGGCCACAATAACCAAAGTGAAAAATTCTTAGGAGAATTTCACCAGCAAATTGGAGATGGAAAAAGAAAGAAAAAGTGAACTAAAAGATGAGGCAATTGAAATGATTCTGGTTGAGGGGCAGAAAGAAAAAAGAATTATAAAAAGCAAAAGCAGCCTAAAAGACTCATGGGACACTGTCAAGCAAACCCATAACACATTATGGGAGCCCCAGAAGGAGAAAAAAGGATGGAAGGAGCAGAAGGAATATTCGAAGAAATAATGATAGAATTTCCCAAATTTAGCAAAAGACTTGAATATGCACATCCAAGAAGTCCTGAGAACACCAAACAGGATAAACTTGAAGAGAAATATGTCTTGTCACATAACTCATCACACTGTTGCATGCAAAGGACAAGGAAAGAGTTCTGAAAGTTCCAAGAGAAAAGAAATGTGTTACGCACAAGGGAATTAGATTAACTGTGGATTTCTCATCAGAAACAATGAAAGCAAGAAGGCAGTTGGGTTGAAATATTTGAAGTGCTAAGAGAAAACAACTGCCCACAAACAATTTTATATCTGTTGAGACTTTCTTTAAAAAAATGAGGGAGATTAAGACATTCATAGATAAAAAGTGGAGGGAGTTCATTATCACTAGATCTGTCCTATGAGCAATGCCAAAGGGATTCTTCAAACTGAAAGGAAAGGATACTAGACAGTCATTCAAAGCACCATGAAGAAATAAAGACCTCTATCGAATGCAACTATTTGGGTAATTATAAATGACAACAGCTTTGCACTATATATTTTTTTGGTATGTAACTCCACTTCTAACTTCCTACAGGTACCAAAATGAAAATGCATAAAATATAATGACAACTACATCACTCACTGCACATACAATGTATAAAGACCAAAACTGTAACAAGTATAAAAAAGTGGGGGGATGAAGAGATATAGAATATTGTATGTATATGCTACAGAAGTCAAATTATAAAAAATAAAATATGATTTCTATATAATTAGGATGTTAAATTTTAATCCCAGAGTAATCACAAGGAAAATATATGAAAAATAAATCCAGAAAGAAATCAGAAGGGATTCAACATGGTACAATACAAAAATCAAATAAATATGAAAGTAGACATTAATGGAATAATTGAGGGACAAAAATGGTAAAAGACTTACAATGACTAAATAACAAAATATGAAGAAAGTCCTGCATTATCAGAAATGACTTCAAATGTAAATGGATTAAAGTCTCTAGTAAAAGGCAGAGATTGGAAGATGGGTAAAAAAGCATGACCCCAACTATATGTTGTTATAAAAGACTCACCTTAAACTCAAACACATAAGTAGGTTGAAGGTGAAAGGATGAAAAAATATATACCATGCAAGTAGTAGCCAAAAGAGAGCTAAAGTAGCTATACTAACATATATATAAAAAGAGTTTATGTCAAAAACTGTTATAAGGAACAAAGATAGTCATTATATACTGACAAGATGTATTTCTCTTCAAGTTTATCCTGTGTGGTGTTCTCAGGATTTCTTGGATGTGCATATTTAAGTCTTTTGCTAAGTAAATTCAATAAGAAGACATAACAAATTATAAAAATATTTGCACCTAACAGGAGAGCTCTAAAATATTTGAAGCAAATACTGACAGATTTGAAGGGAGAAGTAGACAGCTCAGTATTAATCATAGGAGACTTTATTTAAAACACCACTTTCAATAATAGATAGACCATCTAGACAGAAGATCAATAAGGAAAGAGTAGACATGAACATTATTCTAAATCAACAAGACCTACCAGACATACATAGAACACTTCAACTAACAGCAACAGAATACACATTTTTCTCAAGTACACATAGATCATTCTCCAGGAAACACCAGACCTCAGGTCACAAAACAATTCTCAAAAATTTCGAAAATATTGGGCGGACCATGGTGGCTCAGCAGGTAGAGTTCTTGCCTGCCATGCCAGAGACCCAGATTTGATTACTGGTGCCTGCTCATGCAAAAAAGAAAAAAATTTTCAAAAATATTGAAACCATACACAGTATCTTCTCCAACCACTGTCCAATGAAGCTAGTAATCAATAACAGAGGAAGAAATGGAAAATTCACAAATATGTTGAAATTAAGCAACGTACTCTTGTACTGGTTTGAAACTGTCATGTGTGCCAGAAAAGCCATGATCACTTAATCCTAATCCAATCTTGGTAGGCAGATCTATTGTTTGGGTGGGACATTTTGATTAGGTTGTTTCCATGTAGATGTAACCCACCCAATTGTAGGTGTGACATTTTGATTAGATTGTTTCATAGAGTCGTGGCCCCACTCATTCAAGATGAGTCTTAATTCATTTACTGGAGTCCTTAAAGGAGCTCACAGAGAGGGAAAGAGCTCAGATCGGACATAGACACAGACATTTGGAGTTGCAGAATGCCAGGATCTGAGCGAGCCACTTGAAACCAAAGCCAGGAGACAAGGGCAGCAGACATAGCCATGGACCTTCCCATGTGTCAGAGGAATCTGGATAAAAGCCAGCTGCCTTTCCTCTGAGAAGGTATCCTCTTGTAGGATAACTAAAATGTCTTAATTTTGACATTTTCACAGCCTTAGAATTGTAACTTATTAAATCCCCTTTATAAAAGCAAATCCATTTCTGGTATATTGCATTCCAGCAGTTTTAACAAGCCAAAACAGCTCTTGAGTCACCAATGGGTCAAAGAATAATTAAAGGGAAAATTAAGCAAATGAAAATGAAAATAAAATATACCAAAACTTACATGAGGCAGCAAAGGCATTGCTGAAAAGTAAATGAATAGCTCTAAATGCTTACATTAAAAAAGAAGAAAGACTTCAAATCAGACAACTAACTCTAAAACTGGAAGAATGAGAAAAAGAAAAGCAAACTAAGCCTAAAATGAGCAGAAGGGAAGATATAACAAAGATTAGAGGAGAGACAAATGAAAGAAGAATTTAAAAAATAGGCTCAATAAGCCAAAACTTGGTTATTTGAAAAGATAAATAAAATATACAAACCTTTAGCTACATTTACAAAGAAAAAAAGAGAGAAGACACAAATAATGAATAATCACAAGAAATGAAAATGGGGACATCACTACTGATTCAATGAAAATAAGGGGTATAAAAGGATACTAACAATACCTGTATGCCAACAAATTAGATAACCTAGATGAAAATGGACAAATTCCTAGAAGCACACACACAAAAAACATATTCTGACTCAAACAGACATAGAAGATCTCAACAGAACAATAACTAGTAAAGAGATTGAATCAATAAACAAAAATCTTCCAACAAAGCCTAAGCAGAGAATAAAAAAGTATTTACATAGTTCCCTTGGGGGATAGGGGGAAAAGGATAAAATATTCAACTTCCCCATTTGGGGAATTCCTGATATTCTCACAACCAATTCAATAGGCTGAGCTGTCAATCTCTGAGTTCACCCCTATGAACCTTATTCCTATAAAAGAGAAGCTAATCCTACTTATAATTATACCTAAGAGTAACCCCGGGAAAACCTCTTTTGTTGCTCAGATGTGGCCTCTCTATCTAAGCCAATTTGGCAGATGAACTCACTAGCTATCTTTCCCCTACATGGGACACAACTTCCAGGGGTATAAATTTCCCTGGCAATATGGGACAAAATTCCCAGGATGAGCTGGGACCCAGCATCATGGGATTGAGAGAAAACCTTCCTAACCAAAAGGGGGAAGAGAGAAATGATACAAAGTTTTAGTGGCTGAGAGATTTCAAACAGAGTTGAGAGGTTATCTGAAGTTTATTCATATGCATTATATAGATATTGCTTTTTAGGTTTTAGTGGATTAGAATAGCTAGAAGGAAATACCTGAAACTGTTGAGCTATGTTCCAGTAGCCTTGATTCTTGAAGACAATTGTATAATGTTATAACTTTTACAATGTGACCATACGATTGTGAAAACCTTGTGTCTGATGCCCCTTTTATCCAAGGTATGGACAGATAAGTTTAAAAATCAGGATAAAAAATAAATAAATAATAGAGGGGATAAAGGATAAATAATTGGGTAGATGGAAATATTACTGGTCAATGAGAGGGAGGGGTAAGGGGTATGGGATGTATGAGTTTTTTCTTTTTTCTTTTTATTTCTTTTTCTGGAGTAATGCCAATGTCCTAAAAATGATCATGGTGATTAATACACAATTATGTGATAACATATTGAGCCACTGATTGTATATCATGTATGGACTGTATATGCGTGACTATTTCTCAATAAAATTATTTAAAAAAGAAAGAAAGGAA
>PVIY010022647.1:0-40495 GCA_004026745.1 Myrmecophaga tridactyla | reverse complement strand
CGCACCTGCCGGTTTACCAGAAGTTGGAGCTAAGCAGGCTGGGGCTGACAGCGTAGGAGACTTTTCCCGCAAGGATGATGGAGCTGGGGACTTCTGGTCGTTAGGTGAAGATTTCAGGGGTGCAGACGAGCGGTGTGACTACGGCAGCAGAGAGCAGACAAGGACCATGCGGGCGAGGCCATGAAAAAGAGAAGGGGGGAGCAGAGTCAGAGAGGGCGACCACGCGACCCGACAGCAGACAAGATTCAGTTAGCCGGCTCCGAGTGCGAGTTCTGCAGCTTTGAGGGAGAAGAAACCCAGAAGTATCTGCGGAGCAAGTTTCACGAAGACGGGTTTGGTATTTAAGCATCAAGCTTCCTGAAGAGACGGGGGAGTTCTTGCAAGAATTCATCATCAACAGGAATAAGAAAATCGAGGTGCGGCCTCAGGAGCTGATGGAGAAGAAAGGCACGAAACCAAAGCCAGATCCTGTTTAGAGGATTGTCCGGGAGCGCTTGGTCAAGGGGATCCCTACCGCGCATTGCCTGGCCTGCGCCCTGCTCATGCCGGCCGGCACTTGCTCCCCCAGCCGCTCCTCCGCTCAGCCAACCACAATCGCAGCCGCCGGTGGGCTGCTGAGCAGTACAGGTGTGTCCTGAACCACACACACACACACACACACACACATACACACACAGAAGAGGCTGGAACAGAACCTCAAGAGCGAGGGCCCTTTCACCAGTGAAGCCTTCGATGCAGATGTCGAAAGGGGGTGACAATTTAGGAGGCGAGAGAAGGAAGGGACACCTGAAGAGGTGGCTGCAGTAGTCTCGGCTGAGCTGGGCAGGCCGAGGATGGGGAAGGGGCGCCAGGGCACTGATCCCGGGCACTGCCCACCCCACCCCCTGCACAGCGGCGGGCAGTGGAGACCACAGCCTGCGGGACGGCGTCGGGGCCGGGCGCTGTCAGCCGGGGCCAGGGGCAAGGGCGCAGGGACAGAGGCGGGGAGTGAAGTCCCGAGCTGCCCGGGTTTCTGCCTCAGCCGCACAAGTTGCCCCCTACCCCCGAGGGGCTCTGCTGCCTCTATACTGAAATAGGAATCGTAAAAATTGGGTGATCAGGTGTCGATAGAATCCTTCTTGCCAAGCACAGCCACCGGCCGAATGCCCTATTCTTTCCTGAATTTTTTTTTTTTTTTTGTCCTTGAGCAGCTCAATACTGAGAACATATCTTGCTTTATAAAGGATATATATATTTATTTATTTTTTCCTTTTGAGTTTACAGAATTTGCTTTGCCTTCAGTTTTGAAACTCCGCTTCTCGCGTCCCTCTGTCCCAGGCGCGCCGCGGGCTGTGCTGAGCCTCGGGAGCGCAGCTGGGTTTCGGCCAAGTGGGCAGTGGGCTCGGCCACCCCCGGGAGCGCTGCCCGGGCCTGCCAGCGGTGACAGCCCTGCCCCGCGTGCACCCCCACCGGCTCCTGGAGGAGGACGGAGCTTGCAGTAGAAATGGTTTCGTTAGAATTTCCCAGCCTCAGGTCCTCAGTGAATCACCTTTACGCTTCTTACCTCATGGGTGCTCCACTCCTCCACTATGGGTATCTTTGTTTTTTGTTTTTTTTTTTTTTCAATAGAATTCTTTCCACTTAAATGTATTTAAGAAGAAAACTTGTCATTATTACATAAATAGCAAACCAGTAACGATTGCGGTAGGTAGAAGCTATAAGTAAAAAGTGACTACAATGAAATTAAAAAAGGTCCCATTTTAGATCAGTGCTTTCCCTTGGAACTTGGAGAGTGAGAAAGGGAGGCTGGCTGTGCTAGCAGCACACAAAGTGGCTCCCAGAAGACTGCCTCTCCCTTCTGAAATGATTTTGTTGTGTCCCTTTCTCCATCAAAATTTCGCACTTCAGGAAACAAAAGCCAGTGGTAAATAATGAAAAAAGACACAAATTCGTCCTTTGCATCTGCTGTGTACCAGGTACTAATTCATGATCAAAATGTCTGTAATATGGGTCCTGTCTTCAGGAAGACTCATTGGAGCTGTGAGATGAACAGCTGAAAAAAATCAATATTAAAGGAAAAAAGTGAAATAAACTGCTGGATAACCAAGACCGAAAAACAGAAGGTCCTACTTACAATGGGTTCACACCCACAGGAATGGATTAAATTTAAAAACATGTTTATCTGGGGGTACATACAACTTTCAACCAACACAGCCTTGCATAGGGCGTCCAAAGAGAGTGGGTGGTAGCTGAAATTCTGACCACATTGGCTCCCCTCCCCCAACTCTGCACCCTGGCACAGAGTTTTGCCCGCTGGGAGGAAGTGGTACCTTTTTGTAATTTGTACAAATGCACCCTGTGGCCTACTGATAGCCCAGGTCTTTATGGTGCTTTTTGCTCTATTTTTGTTTTGTTTTGTATGCATGGTCCAGGAATCGAACCCAGGTTTCCCACGTGGAAGGTGAGCATTCTCCCACTGAACCACCCATGCACCCTTTATGATATTTTGTTTTGTATTCTTTAGAGAATTGCTTTTTGAAAAGGATCAGTGTGTTTATTTGCAATGTACATCTCAGCAGGGGATAAGAGGTAAGATTACAAAAATTTGGAAAACCTTAATAAATTGTTAAAATCTTAGATTTTTAAAGAAACATGTTTTGAAATAATTGTTCTGTTGACAGATAATAAAAGATTGGTAAAGGGTCGAGCTAATTTTTGTTCTTTGTTTGTATAACAGATGTGTTCACATTTGGAGGAGATGTATGACTTTTCTTTAAAAGGTCCTTGATTTTTGACATTAAATAGAAAGCTGTTATGTTTTCATATGCAAATATATCTGTATGAATAGTGACTAACCTTTTTATTTAAAAAAGAATAAGCACATTTCCATTATTGTTATAGTACATGTAAAAATTTTTGAAATAGAATTACAATTTTATCAACATTTCAACATTTCAATATGACTATTTTGGGAGAAGGAAAAGGGGGGCAGTGAGAGGGTAAGTATCTGACATCTAATCCTTCTCTTTTCAAAACATCTTTAAATTATCTTCTCACATTCTGATCACTTACTGATTTGGGGAAGTTTTATTCCCTTGAATGCTCTCTCTATGATAATGTCAGCTGTAGGAACTCTGCATACTCTGTTTACATGTAGTTCAGTCCATTTTTAAACCCAAGGCACAAAGACCTGTGATTTGGGGGCCAAACTTACTGAGTTCATGTGTTATCTTTAAGATGAGGCAGTCAGACTAGACCATTTTTTATGGACCCTTCTCGGATTCTATGGTCTCTTGAGTTACATTCTATGTGCAAATACCTTTCAGAGTAAGGAGTCTTACTTAGCGTCTTGTCTGTCCATCCCCCCAAATGTTCAATAACCTCAATAGCATCCTGGCAGAGTGACTGTCTCCCTTCACTGCACTCTTTCAGCGTAGGGGACCGTGGGCTCCCAGGAAAGCCCGTTCCGTGTTGGTCCAGTTCTGTGTGGAGGATTTCGCCTATGCAGAGCTGGAAGGTGTGTTGTAGTGACTCTTCACGTTTCAGGGATTTACCCATCTGAAATGTTCTTATCTGATCTTCAGGGTTTTATGATCTCAGCCAATCTCCCCCCATGTTTTTAGACAAAAAAGTAATGACTTTGAAAAAGTTCTTAGAAGATTGGCCCAAAGGGAGCAAGTGATTCCTCAACTGAAAGGAGGGCGTTGCAGGTTTTTTAGTGGTGGATCGACCCCATGAAGAGTGATGAACAGGCCATGTCAATGTCTTTTTTTATACAATATTTTAATTTGAAAAAATGAGGAAAAATAAGCATTTTTAAATAGGGGAATCAGGGTCATAACAATAATAGAAGCACAACACTATATAATAAGATACTGATTTTTTTGTAGCATACATGTTTGCATAAATACTGTGAAAATATTTTATCAAAGGACATAATAAAAATATTAGAATAGAAATAGAAAATAAGGATCAATGCAAACAAAGAAATTCATTTTTCATTGGCATATTATATCCTTTTTAAATTTATTTTTTATTGGAGAAGTTGAGGTTTACAGAATAATCATACATAAAATACAGGATTCCCATTTATTGCCCTATAATTGACACATTGCATTAATGTGGTAAATTTATTACAATTGATGAAGCGCATTTTTATCTTTGTTCCATTAACTTTAGCCCATGTTTAACTTAGGATTCACTATGTATGCAGTTCCATGAACTTTTTTAAAAATTTTTATCTAGTAACATATATGCAATCTAAAATTTTCTGTTTTAACTTAACCTTCAAATATATAATTCAATACTATTAATTGCATTCATTATGTTGTGCTATGATTACCGCCACCCATTACCAAAGCATTTCCAGTGTCCCAAGCAGAAACTGTACACATTTTAAGCCTTACGTCACTATTCCCTACCCCAATTTGGCCCTCTGCTAAACTATGTTCTATTCTCACTCTGAGTTAACATTTTCTAATTATTCTGTATTAATGAGATCATACAATATTTGAGCTTTTGTGTCTGGCTTATTTACCTCAACATTATGTCTTCAAGATTCATCCGTGTTGTTGTGTGTATCAGAACTTCATTCTTTTTCACAGTATTCCATTATGTTTATAAACCACATTTTGTTTATCCATTTATCAGTTGATCAACACTTGGATTCGTTCCATCTTCTGTCAATTGCAAATATTTCTGCTATGAAAATCAATGTACAAATATCTGTTTGTTATTTTGAGTACATAACTTAGAAGTGGAATTGCAGCATCATATGGCAATTCTATACTTAACTCCCTGAGGAAGAGCCAAACTGTCTTCCGCAGCATCAGCACGATTTTATATTCTCACAAGGAATCAATGAGTGTTCCTATTTTTCTACATCCTCTCCAACACTTGTAATTTTCCACGTTTTTAATAGCAGCCATGCTAGTGGGTGTGAAATGGTATCTCATTGTAGTTTTAATTTGCATTTCTCTTATGGCTAATGATGAGCATTTTTTCATATGCTTTTTGGTAATTTGTGCATCTTCTTTGCAGAAATGTCTTTTCTTTTGCCTATTTTTAAACTGGATTATTTGATTATTATTACTGGGCTAATATTTTGCATATTAAACCCTTATCAGATATGTGGTTTCCAAATATTTTATCCCATCATATAGATTGCCATTTTGTTTTCATGATAAAGTTCTTTGCAGTGCAAAAGTATTTAATTTTGATGAGGTCCTGTTTTGTTTTGTTTGTTTTATTGCTTATGCTTTGTAAAATCTAGGAAAACTTTATCTAACACAAGGTCCTGAAGATGCTTCTGCATGTTTTCTTTAGGAGATTTTTAGTTCTCATTCTTATATTTCAGTCTTTGATCTATTTGAGTTGATTTTTGTATATGGTAGGAGTTAGAGTTTTGCCTTCATTCTTTTGCAAATGGAGATGGTTGATCTAGCACCATTTATTGAAGAGACTATTCTTTCACAATTGGATGGTCTTTTCCTCCTTGTCAAGAATCAGATGGTTATAAATGTAAGGATTGATTTCTGAACTCTCAATTCAATTCCATTGGTATATATGTCTATTCTTGTGCCAGTACCATGCTGTTTAGACACCATGACTTTGTAATAAGTTTTAAGATTTAGAAGTGTGATTCCATCCAACTTTGTTCTCCCTTTTCAAGGTGGCTTTGTCTATTCAGGGTACGTTACCCTTCCATATAAATTTGATGATTGGTTTTTCCACCTCTGAAAAGAAAGTTGTTGGATTTTTGATTGGGATAGCATTGAATCTGTAAATTGCTTCGGATAGAATTGACATCTTAGCTCTATTTAGTCTTCGAATCCATGGACATGGAAAGTCTTTCCATTTATTTTGCTCTTTTATTTCTTTTGGCAATGTTTTGTACTTTTCTATGTACAAGACCTTTACATCCTTGGTTAGATTTATTCCTAGATATTTGATTCTATAAGCTGATATTTTTAAATAATTCTTTCTGGGTTTCTTCTTCTTATAGTTAATTGCTATGATTTGGGGGCGTTGGTCTTCTTGTCCTTTGTACTTGACAGTTCCATGTGATAGGGCATTTTGTCCTTCAAGTTTATCCTGTGTGGTGTGTTTTCTGAGCTACTTAGATGTGCATATTAATGTCTTTTGTTAAGTTTGGGAAGTTTCCTGTCATTATTTTTTTGAATATTCCTCTGCTTCTTTTCTCTTTCTTCTGCTTCTGAGACCCCCTAACGTGCGTATTGGTATACTTGATGGTGTCCCAGAGATCTCTTAAGGGATTTTTGCTCTTTGTAACTCTTCTATTTTTCCTGTTTCTCAGCTTGACTCTTTTTCAACAGTCTTGTCTTCAAGTTTGCTGACTATTTCTTCTGCCAGCTTCAATCTACTATTGAAATCCCCCTGGGAATTTTCACTTCAATTACTGTAGTCTTTAACTCCAGAAGTCTTATTTGGCTACTTTAAAAAATGTATGTCCCTTTATTGGGATTCTCATATTTTTCATTTATTGTTTTCATGATATCCCATAATTCCTTCTTTGAATGTTCTTTTATCTCCTTGAGTGTATTGAAAATCTTTTGTTGTTGTTTAAGTCTTTGTCCAGTATGTAAACTGTTTGGTCTCCTCCATTGGTGTTCTGGGATTTTTATCCTCTTCCTTTGGTTAGGCCATTATTTCCTTTTTCTTTTTTGTCTTGCTATCTTTTCCTGCACACTGTACACCTCGATATTTGTAAATGTTTGCTCTGTGATTTATTCACTGAGATGTTGTTTTCTTGTGTTTGTATCCAGCTGGTGATATGAAAGAGAAATTCTTGAGTGGTAGCTCTCCTGTCAGGAAGGTCCACCCAAGGCAAATGCAAAGTTCATGCTACTCCCTGACTTTTCTGGGCCTTTGTCTTGCCCTGGGCTTGTGGTCTAGTGGCTGGCTGTAGGACTGTCTCTGTTTACAGAAGTTTGCATGCCCCCTCTATTTCCCAAAAGACAAACCTTCTCCCTCTCCTGAGTGTTACACTGTCATACTTAAAGCAGCTAAGCCTTTGTCCCAAGTCAATGATATCAATTGTTTCTTTGCATTGCCTTTGTTATCTCAAGCTGCTTTGACCTGAAGGGCAAATTATGGGAGAGTGGGCAAGTTGGAGAGCGGGATTTCCCAAGTCAGTCTTTCCCAGCCAGAACAAACCCAAGGGCGAACAGAAAGAATGTTGGCCTGCGCAAAACTGCCCTAGATGGTGCATGAGGGAGTGCTAGGATGTCATGATGAGCTTCTACCATGCTCTTCCAAAGCCAGATTTCCTTCACCTGCCCTGGAAATGCAACCCTTTATCTGTCTTCCACAGCTCATAGGAAATATATCATCTTTCATTCGCCTTTGCCTCCTTCATCTGGGGTGGGTTGAAACAATGGATTCCCTCATAGCCAGGCCCCTAGTGATTGTGATTAACGATCAGCCCGTGCCCACCTCAGGTCTAAGGATGTGGATTTTTATACCCTTTTTTGGCACTAACAAGCTACACCAGGGACTGGACCCCCTGCAGCCTGCCACAAGAGTGGAGTATGTGTACCAGTAACTGGAGTGCAAAGAGAGCAGTTTACTGGTATTTACCATAATTTACCAGCCTTTTCCTCCTACTCTTCTTTGAATGCTATTCAGTATTCTACTAGACTCCGTTGTTTCAAAATAGTTGATTCAGACAGCTCCTGCCTGTTTAAGAGTTGTTCTGGTGGAGTGACTGATTCTTAGACCTTCCTGCTCCACCATCTTCCCCAACATGACTATTTTAAGGTATATGTTGCACTGAAAACATGGAAATTTATTCTGGATAAAAGCAAAAAGTAAATTATGTATAGTAGAACAAGCATATGTGCAAAGCAATATTCTAAAAAATGTCTTTAAACTATTATTCATTCAATTACTGATTTTTACACAATGAAAATGTATTGAAATGTTTAAGTTCATCCCCCAGTCAATCTCTCCTCATTTAACTTGCTTTAGGTTACTTCACTGTTGAAAATGAAAAAAAAAAAGCCCTTCAGAACCATCAACTGATGTTGGCCTAGCACCCAAAGCAAGGCTGTGGGTGGTAGGAAAAAACCTGTCTATAGGGCTATCAGATAAGCAGAGATCTAAATGAAATGAAGAAATAAAACAAGTGAAGGTGTGGGAGAAGAGTGTAATGAATAGCGTTTAAGATATTGTATTAATGAAGCTGAAAAACACAGTGCCTTAAATAACTTAGAAATACTTTTCTCTTTCAATTAACATTCTGGTTTGTACAGGTTGGTGAGGGAGTTCTACTCCAAAAAGTTGTTAAAGGACTGAAGTTCTGTTATCAATCTCTTCCTCAAAAGAACGGTCATGACTTGTGTTGTTGAAGTAAATCCATATTCACAATGAAGAAATGAAGACAAGTCAAAGTTCAAGGAATGAGAGTTGCCTTATGCCATAAATGACCCACAAGTTCTATACATCTCTTCCGCTTAATATCTCATTGACTCAAGTTAGTTACATAGCATTCCTAGTGATGAAGGAAGCTATAAATGTAGTCCCTGGCTGAATGTCTTGTGGGCCTAGGAAGAAGGATTTTCTAATAGAAGGACACTCCAGAAAAGGGGTCTTAGCAACTGTAAAGGATGAAGCAGAAATAAACCAGATATGTCAAAGGAATAACAAGTAGTCCAGTGTGACTGTAGGAGAATGAATGGAGCCTAAAAGAGGTAGGCATATGTCAGAGAATTTAGAAACTCATAAGACAAAACTTGGATTTTATTCAAAACATAGTTGAGAGACATTGTGGGATTTTGAGAAGGGTTATGTGGCATAATTCAATTTTTGTGCTTTCAGAAATGTTAACTCTGTTATTTCAATGTACGTGTATTAAAATTTTAGCAAGAAGAACAGCTAGGAGGAAATTAGCATATTACAAAGGGGAAACACAGTATCCTTAGATCCTCCATACTAGTCATGGATGCAGCAAAAGGTAGATGGGTTTGTGATGTATCTTTAAGACAAAATAAATAAAACTTCCTAATGGAATAGCAGTCAGGTGCATATGAAAGAGAGGAGTTGACAATGATTATTAGCCTGAGCCAAATGCAAATAAGTGGGAACATTTACTGAGATGGGAACGTGGAGAAGCATCCATGGAAGAGAAGAGATGCCTTCTATATGGAAACAGGATGAGAGGAAGAGAGTGTGGGGTAAATGCAGAGGGGGTCTTCCATTTGCTGTCAGGAGAGGACATTTTATTCTTATTGCTTACATTTTTTTGGTGAAATAAGTAGAAAGTCGTCAGTTGAAAGTGAGAAGGACTCTGCAAGTCCAAGCAGAGGAGGTATGAAATAGTCATCAGTGAGAGCCGGAGCATAAACATTCGGAAGATTACAGTTTGAACTTGAACAGCACTATGGGTCAGCCTGCTTGAGACTCATGATCATAAACTTTAAGTGTGATCTTTCAGCAAGGTTAGGTGTTTTTGTTTAATTTTTCAGGCATTTTTAGCCTCTAGGTGAGGTCAGAAACAGAGGAAGATTTTAGTTGACTAGTGGTGTTTTCCCAACTTCATATGAGAAAGGACAGGGAATTGGAAATGACAAAGGAGTAATTTAATTTTTATTTTGAACCATAGAATCTAAGCCAAAGAAAGAGGAAAATGAAGGCATAAATAAAAAGTAAAGAGTGAAAAGAGATGGGAACGGTGAATTGTATGGTATCATAAATGATGGGGTAAGAGTACAGGATTATGTGAGCTGGAAGGAAAAAGGGTGATGTTTGACAAGCAGAGTATTTTTAATTGAGATTTTGGGGAGGGTTGAAATTATTGGTAGTGAAAATTTCTTTAGTGTGAACTTGGGAGTGATTGATTGCACCAGAGTGGATAAAATGCATATTATTGGAAGTGAATATTTCAAGGAACTGAGAAAGGAAATACTGGATAAATATTGGATAGATCTTATAGATGTATGTGGCATGAGCTATAGTTTTTGAGGGAAAAAATAATAATGACCTGGAAGTGGCCAGAAGAACACATACTCCACTTCTAGACCCCGAGTTACCTAGTGTGATAGAAAAATTACCCATTAGTTGAAAAGACAATTGGAGCAGCATTAACAATGAATTTCAGAGTATACCAATGGCAGGCCATGGATTGGCTAGAACAAGATGGATGCTGGCTTAGAATAGAATTAGGTGACGGGGTACAAAGGCAGTTTAGTGGTAGAAGTCTTGCCTGCCATGCAGGAAACCCTGTTCGATTCCCTGCCCATGAAACTTCCCCCAAAATTAAACAAACAAGCAAGCAAACAAACAAAAAGTCCAAACAACCAAAATTCAACAAATGGTGCTGCAATAAGGGAATGCTCATATGGAAAAAAGAATAAATGTGAGCCCCACCATACAACATAAAAAAAAAAAAAAGAATTAGGTTGTGACAGCTGAACTTCTGTTGACTAATAAAGAGGGAAGTACATAATCTTGATGGAATATTTCCTTATGGAAATGTTGATACTACTACTAACTATTGTTTTTTTTTTAATTTAGTATGCTCTTAATCTATTCCAGGCACCATTCTAAACATTTTGCATATATCATCCCAGTTCCTCCACCTCCAGATCCCATGATTATCTTCATTTTACAGCTGAAGAAATAAAGAAAGCAAGTAAATTTTCCAAGGATGCTAGTGAGTAGTGGCCTTGAAATTTGACTTTGAGCAATCTGACTCCAGGGCTCCCACAGTTACCCACTAAAAAAATAGTTTTCTTTTTAGGGTCAGTACCATGGACACTTTTTAATGCTGAAGCTTATGGGATGGTGAAAAATGGTAGGGTGGTGTTTGTGGGATTTTACCAGGAAAACTCAGAGGTCCGTTGAATCTTCTTAAATCTTACTATGAGTGGTGCTAAGTCCAGGGGCAGGGTGATTTCATTAAGAGGACATGGAGTTCTAAAAACCTTTTAATTCTAGAACACCTGGAACCCTGACTTTTTCCTCCATAGGTGACTGCTGACTGAGCTACAGCACTGCGAGGAATGGTCTTTCCTAGACCAGGGTAAGAATAAGAGTCGAAGAAGCCACTAATAGTGGAATGTAAATGCTGTAAGGACCTATGAGACCAAAAATATGATCTTAGCGGAAATTTAAGTGGGGTCATTTCAAGTATTGCTGTTACTTCCCTTCCAACTGGGAAAAATATTAGCCACACAAATGTCTCAGTGAAATAGAAAGTAAAGTTATCAGTTACTTCCTCAGAATGCAAAAAAGGGGAAGTCAATGAAAAGTAACTCTTCCAGCAGAAGTAAATTTGCAGAGAAACGTGGTTCTGATGGCTTATTTACCTTTATTAGCTAGTAAGTTCATTAACAGGAAACAAATGTAGTTGACGATCATTCACGAAAATAGACAAAATTAACAATAGCTCATCTATTAAGCGTGTCCTCTTTTACCACTATTATCTAGTCCATATCTGAGATTCACAATGAATGAGAGAGTGGAAGAGAGAGTGCATGTCTCTCAATTCAATAAAACATTCAGTTGAATAATGAGAAGTACCATTACTTTGCTTTTGGCTAATGATATGTGAGTTGACTTGCTTTTGAATTTTGTCATTATCTCATAATTTGGTATAAAACTTTTTTTTTTGTTCAAATAACCCATAAAGTGTTTTGCAAAATTACAAAATGTGCTATATGTATCTTAATTATTACTTACACTAAGTAAACACACCGCATCATGCACAATATCTAGCTTTTTGAAAAACATTTAGTCCAATTTATATGTAATATAGAAAAATCACATCCAATAAATCACAATTATTGAAGAAGCAAAATTACTGTCTTCTGTCATAGTTCCACACAAATATAATTTGATAAAGTATCACAAATCACAATCACATGTAAATTAAATCGGAGTAATCCTGTCAGTAGTAGTAAGAACCTCTTTTGAGGATGTAGGGTCTTCTGGGTTTATTCTCATATAGCTGCCGTTTCAGAATGTAAGGAATTTTTCTCTTTATAACTTCTTCCTTCTCATTTTTGTCATTTCTATTATCAAGAAACTCTTCCTGAATTAGCTGCAAGATAGAAAGTATATGGATGATCCTTAAGGCATAAGGTCTTCAATTTCAGAGTATTTTTCTACTTTTATCTTATTTGAGTTTCAGATAGCAAGGTGTATACAGATAAGCTATATGAGGTTGAAAGAAATTTAATGTTTCGTAGGACAGATGGCTAGCCATGTTTTGTCCCACACCCTCACCCCCTTAATTTCTGTATATTTCAGAGCTATATGCCTATCTCTTCAATGAAAGGAGCAGACCAAAAAGAACTTTGAGTATTACACTGGCTGAATAATCTTCAACTCTGGTAGAGGACCCTAAGTGGTATGTACATATGTGGTAAATCACCAGAATTCCAGAGTTGTGAATCTAGTAAGCCAAATTTAGCTTCAAAGCAGGGCTGTCCATTCAGTTAAGTGAATTACTGACTTCACTTGAAGGCCATTTCAAAGATCCATTTCTCAATCATAGATGAATGCCTGCTCTGCCTAACTTACTCAGCTACTGTATAAAACAAACATATGGGGGATTTCTATTTAAAGATAAATATCTTTTAAGGTTGGGTGCTAATACATTCCTGTAATGGTGAAAGGCAAGTTTGGATTGAAGAACTCAAGAGAGTTTATCTTCATTTAGAATCTCGCCTAATAGTCTATTGAATATGGACCATTCTAAAACTAGTTCTGAGCACCTTTTTCTAATAATAGTGATCTGATTCAAACATTTCAGCTAGCATAAAATATTTAAGAACTCTTTACATAATTTTACACATGATTTGTATGAAATTTAAAAAAAAGTAATGCTCACTTTAGTTCATATTTGTGATTACCTTCTGAACTTTGGAGTCACTGTAACTGATAGTGACAGCAGACTAAATACATTTTAAATCATGTATATACATTAAATCATATCACTAAGGACTTTAGTTCAGCCCATAGCTATTAATTTTCAGTGAAGAAGAAAACGCTTACTGTCAGAAAATCTGATTTCTTAATCATCAGTTTCTTGGCACATAGTCTATAATTACTTGAACTATGCTCCGAATATTATTTTTAAATCAATCAATAACACCTAAAATAGCAAACGTTCCAATCTTTTGTGCAAGTTGTCTGCATAATAATGTATTAAGTTTTTTTTTGATAAATAGCATACCATTGGCATATCTCTTTGTCAAAATTTTTATTTTTAATGTTTTACTGAGCTAAGCAATATTTCAAAGCCTCAGTCATTAGCTGGAATTGAAATGAAAGGATGAGTAGTCCAGCAAGTAAAATTAAAATCAGCCTTTATAGTTTTCATCTTAAAAACATCTTTTTCTTTACAATTTGGAATAAACATTAGAAATGCTGCTTTGCATTTCCTCTTTGTCACAAAACTTCCCCATGGTAGTCAGTCACAGGAAGTGCTCTACCAGCAGGGAAGCCCCCTCATATCTCCAGTGTTGGTGCAAGCCCAAAATATAAAACATTAAACAAATTTCTCTCAGAAGTTAATCTGAAAGAAATGTTTCCCCTCAAGAAAATGCAAGAGATTTAATATTTTCTTCTTCGAAGCATTTTAATTTTGCTTCCACTTATTCCCCTTTTTAGCCTCAACATTTTTCCATAATAGAGTCTTTCCAAAACTCTATTTTATCTTTTAGAACAACATATTATCAATTAGGACAAAAAATTGTAAAGACATTGCATTACATTATTGCTAATAATCATTAAATTGCTAAATTTCGCAAACATTTATCCTCTTAAATATAAGTTAGCACTTATTATTAATAATATGATAGTATTAATATAAATATCATATTTGCTTATTTTCTTCAGTAGGAGAGAAGGGAATAGATTTAGAGTTAGTCCACAGAGATCCGAACATAACTCTGGATACAGTTATGGAATGATATCTTATATGTGAGCATTTAAGGTGTGTGCCCAAGGAAGAAAATAGTTGAAACACCTGTTTCAGAATACCTCGATGGCAACCACAATTGAGGTATGGATAAGCATAACTTTAGTGGCTACAGATATTCATCAGGGCAGTGGTAGAATGTTCCGATAACTCTCCTTACTCTGCTTATTCATACATTTAAGGCTGCAACATTAGATTTTATGAACCAGGGCAGCTTGGTCAGTTGCTTTCAAAAAGGCTTCTGGGTCTAAGTGGCTGGCTCTGGACACTAAATAATTATAAGTCAAATCTCATCATTTGAATGTTTGTGAAATTTTCAAGCAAACCTTCTCAAATCTAAGGTGGTGAGTGACTAGGGTACTATTTAATACAACTGATTCATCTATTATTTTATTGTTAATATGCATGATGGAATCCACATAGTGACCTGGTTCAGCACGTAAGGTTGCCTGAAATCCACACTCAATTGAAATAGTAAATATAGGGGCCATACCTACATCCAACCCTATCATTTAGATTTTATTTGCCAATATATTCAAATCCAACTGGGGCATTTTTTGCTTTGCACTTGTTTACAAATGGACAATCTCGCTTTACGTTTCTAAGAAGATATTCTGAATCCCTTAAATTTCTTAGACACACCATTACCAGTAAACAACAGCAAACTCTGCCTAAGTGTGCCATCCGCTTAAGGACATTAAAAGCATGTGGATCAAATCTGCCTTATCTCCACCCCCACCCCCGACTTTGAAATTGAAGAAAAAATGTTTTGTTAAACTCCAAATACTTGAAGGATACTTTGAAAGAATATTAACCACAACACATGGCTTATTCTTCACAAATATATGTAAGTCATCCTGTTATCATTATTATCAGAATGAAAAACTCTATACAAATGAGGACTAAACCAGTACAGCCACAATTGTAGTCATATTTTGTTTTTGATTTACCTCCCAGTGTTGAAAGGCTCTGCTGTGACATATTTTTTGGAGCTGGTATATTGTCAACATTGCTTCCAAGCTAAAGCCGTCTAAAGCAGCGGGAAATTTCCTTCTTGCAAAAAGCTCCTCCTCACGAATTTCTCCTGTTCCCTCAGCTTGGCTGTTCAGGTTATTCATGAGACTGCAAACACTGAGCAGGGCCATTTTCCAAGAGGGGACACTTGCTTTACTGATCTGAAATATAGGGGAAAAAAATCAATTAAAATTTGTGTTAAAGAAGTAATAAATTTCCATCATATTAAACTGTATATTTTAAGTCTATCTGCTACTCTCACTTAGCCCAATAAATACAGTGATATTAAGTTAGTAACTTCATGCCACAAAGTTGAATAGTGCCAGTCCCACATTTCATATACTAAGTAGAATGCAATAAAATTATACACACATTTTCACACAAAGCAGAGAAAGAAGAAAATAAAAATAAATCAATAGCAACATATAAATATAAATATATTTGTATATAGCACTGACGAAATATTAAAACTCAAAAAAATATATTCCTTCTTTTTAACATTGTAGCTTAGTGTTGATGCAACAAAGATGATATTAATAGAAGTGGACAATTGTAGGGGGATGAGGACAGCTTACACCTGATCATTTCATTTATTTAGAATATTTTGTGGGTCACCATATTTGTCTAATAATATCTTATTTGATGTCATGATAACTGTAATCAACAATTTTCCTACATTTTACCAATAATTACTGAGAAAACATAAGCAGAGAGGAGAAACTAAATGGGAAATACTAAAGAAAAATTAACAGAAATTCAAAGGAAATAGACTAAGGAAAGCATAAATCTTTCCTGAAGGACATAAAAAATAGATTTTATGAACAGAGATGTGTTGGGAAACCTCCGTAACAATAATATTGGGTGTCAATTCTTTCTGAATTACTTTCTAAATGAATGCAATTGCAAACCAGTGTTCCAGTTCGAGAGATATGAAGAGGCTAGAAGAAGTTGGATAAGGGAATTTGGTAAAATGATTATAAAGTCAATCTTGAAGGATAAATACGTGAGGATAATGAAGAAAATTTTGAAAAATAAAAATGCAAAAAGGAGGTATTTGTCAAATATTAAAATGCGTTCAAAGTTACAGTAATCAAAAAGGTGAACTAATGAAACAGAGAAAAATGTATAAAACCAATAGGAGAGGATATAATGTCCAAAAATTTCATATGAAATGCATATGAAAAGTTGCATTTCATATCCTTTGGGACAGTTGATTATGGAAGAATCTGGCTGTGAATCTAATTATAACTCTTCTGATATCATATAGCCAAACAATATCCAGATGGGTTAAATATGAATAAAAATAAAGTAGTGTCGAAAGACATAGGAAAACTTATTTTACAAATCTTTAAGTTGGGAGAGATATTATACAGCAGATGTCCAACACAGAAACCATGAAGAGAGAGATAACTATAATTATATAAATTTTAAAAGTATCTCTGTGGAAATATAACAGACTGAACTAAAATCGAAAGCAAGCTATGTAAGAAAAGCTGCCACAAAATATCAATATCCTTAACAACAGAGTGGGTGCATCACCAAAAAAATACGATGATTACCCCAATTAAAAAAATTTTTTTGAATGTTGGATAAATGGCATTAGCAAGGCAAGACACAGAATCAATCACCAAAAATAAATATGTAAAATGAATATGTAAACGAGTGTCCAACTTTGGTGTCATCAGATTGGAAGGGTTTAACAAGAACAAGTACACTTGGTGGTGACCAGGATGTAGGAAAACAGGTTAACCTCCCTTAAATGTTAGTTTATCTGGGTGAAAATTAGTATCATCTTCCTGAAGGGTGTTTTGGCAATATTTAATAAAATTGTAAATGCACATGGCCTTTCATTAAGATTTTTTCCCTAAAGGATAGGCAAATCTGAGAGTACAAGTGTTCAACACAATATTTCCAGTACAATTGAAAGATTAGATCAATATAAATTCTGAAACTACAGACTCAATTAAATACAATAATGTAAATCCATTTACACCTGCAAATGGAAATATGTCTGTGATTTTGAAAATTAAAAAAACATTTTCAAAGCTCTATTTAGATTCTAAAATTCTGTGATCCTATTATTCTATTCCTAAGTGTGTTTGGGCAAGGGAAAGAGAAATGAGAGCAAGTTGGAAAGATAAGAAGCACCAAATGTTAATAATGATGATCTCTCATGGAATGTAAGACTACATGTAATTAACATTTCTGACATTCTGGCTTTAGAAAAAAATGATATATACACAGGATTTTAAGTCTTTAATGTATAAAAATCTTAATCCAAGGTGTATTGTGATTCATCATCTGCCTTAAGGAAAAAGGATACTATAATTCAGTCTTGCTAAATGTCCTGCAAAGTGAATGGGAAAAGAAAATTCTGAGAACAGCAAGTGTGAAATGAAGATCCCAGGGTAGAAAGGAAATCAACTCTTCTGGATGAAAGAACAAGAAGGGAAAAGGAATGACAAGATTCAGGATCAGGGAAATTCTGCATGTCTGAAAATGCTATAAATAAAACAAAAAAACACAAAATGAAAAACTAAGCAAAAAATTCGCAATCTCCAGCATGCCTGAAAGGAAGAGATCATCATTTAGCTTTCTTTAGCTCTGAGTCCAAAAAGGTAGCATTCCTCCACCCCATTCTTGTCCTCGTCTAGTATTTCATCCATATGACAGTATTCACCTGTCCCCATATTGAAAGGATGATAGATTTTACAATAGAACACATGCATTAAAACGTGAAAAGTAATCACCAGCTGCTGCCTAAAAGACAAGCAAATAAGCATGAAAACAGACTTTAATACCAGTTTTATCTGGATTAGTGAATATTTTTTATTGCTACAACTACATGCGTTAAATTAACTACATGGTTTGTAGTATAAAGGAATAACTAGCAGATTGCTTGCTTAGAGAAAATAAGTGCTAGATTAATTTGATCATAAAATGAAAATTGAATTACATTAAGCTCATAATTTACTAGGCCCAGATTATATGCCAAAATTGGTAGTGCTGTTTGTATTTACCATATCTTTAGAAGAGGAATGTAATACTGCAAATTTTATGATGGGAGACAAGTATTTTTTCATTATTTCACAAGATGGCTAAAAATACAGAAATGTACACTTTATAGCTATGTGTACGACAATATTTAGATAAATGTAGCTTTCCTTGTAAAATTTAATATTGAGACAAAGTTTATATTATTGAAGGTTGATTTTTTGTTTAATATTTCAATACTCAGAATTAGTAAGTTAAAGTTCCTCAGAAAAAAGGTGCTTCTATTCAGATACTATTTGGCCTATTATTTTACCTAGTCCTAAAGATGACAGAGTGGCAGAAAAATTACTCTGAATATTTCTCTTCTTCTAGTTTGATTAAGATATCAACAAATTTTCTGCAGCTATTACCTGCAATTTTAAAAAGGATAAGTCACCACTGAGGACTTTTTCCAATGTGAAAAGCAAACGGGTTATTTCTAGAGCTGTTTTCCCTCCAATCTGCACCAGTGCTGGCTGCAGCTACCTCTTGTTCTACTTACATGATGCCTGTGCTGTGCTGGACATTAAATTCTTTAGTTCTCACACTCGTGTTTTGTTTTTTTGCCCCCCACCCCCACCCTGGTACTACATACTAACCAAAGTAAAACTTTCTTCTGTGGCAATACCAAATTCTACATTGGGGCTTTTTGATTAGGGATACGGTTGTAGACATTCTGGATATAGGCACTGCCATTCTTTGCATTATGGCATTTCAGAGACAGGGAGGGTAGAAAGTTGATGATTACTTAGACATAGAAAACCGTAAGTCAAACTCGACCGGTCCAGAGCTCTAATGGATTTAATTTTATCCACCAAAGGTGTATTTCATAGAATCAGAGACTGTTAACATTTCAGAGATTAGTGTCGTTTAACTCTCAACTGGTTTGGAAACCCTTTCTAATTCATCCCTTGAATATGATTTATCCAGCCATGACTTGGATTTTCTGCTATAGGAAATTAGCCATTTTAGAGATAACATGGCACTGTACGTGGCAACAGCGCCTTATGCACCCCTAGTCAATGGGATTCTATAATGCTTCTTAGAAAACTCTTTAAAGATCATCTCATTCAGTGTTTCCAAAATTTCATTCCTTGGAGCAATAGTTTTGCAAACATTAATTTTAAGAAGGAATTTCGCCATCGAGTAAATTAAAAAATTGGAGTTTAAACAAAATTAAAAGACTTATTGAATATAGGGATCCTCTGAGTCTTTTACATGAAAACATTTATATTGACTCTTCAAGGGTGTGGAATATAGTATCTAATGTTCTCCAAACTAACTTGACAACTGAAAACTTTATTCATAAAGTATCTGTTAGGACTATTGTTGCCTATTATCTTGCAGATGAGGAAACTGAGTCAATTGTCTTGTTCCTATTAGTGAAAAGAGTCACTATACCATTACCTACTAGTGTTTACTATAGTATTAGCTGCTATCATACTTAGAAGAACAGCAGGGACACCATTCTAGACCAAAGGATGTCTACCTAGATGTGCATTTAATAAAATATCTTGTATACATTTAAAATATTACACTAGCATAAGCAATCTTGCTTATTAATTTATTTTACTAAAATATTTATAATAGGGCTACACCCATATGTAGGATATTTTGAGTACTGTCTCCTCTTGTTTTCAAAATGAAGAGCCCAATAGTTGTAGTTCCTACTCACCACTATTTGATTTAGCTATCTAATACTGAATCAGCTCAGACTCAAATCTCTGTCACAACCTTAATTAAATGGAACCTATGTAATATGACTAACACTCACTGCCTGTAATCCGCTAAACTCAGACAAGTTTAGCAGATAGTGAATTCAGAGCTTTCACTGAATTGAAAATAATTAATGATCTACAGTGGAGCCATGAAGATTTTACATTCAAATGCAAATTATGAGAGCTAATATTAAATCTTTGATTGTCATTATTAGCTCATAAACATTATTTAAACTCCTAACTATATGTAAGGCATTGAGTCTGATCATAGAACACTATGACAATCCATCAGCTTTTGAGAACCTGAATCAAACAAATGGTACCAGGTTCTCCTTCTTAATAAAATAATAATAGAGCACTAACATTGATAATAAAGAGAACAGCATTACGAGCAACATTTTCTTTCTCTGACACAATGGTATTTCATTGTCTAAATGTCTTTAATTGAAATTGCTCAAATATTTCACTCAGGAAATAAAAGAAAATAATATCTGATGGTTTAATAATGAAGTTGTACTTATACCAACATCAAATTGTAATCTCATTGAATTTTCAAGTGTAGCAATTTGGTTAAAATGTTCATAAGTCTAGGTGTTTTATTTGTATAGGACTCTACCCCCAAACAAATGATTAAATCATGGAGAATTAAATAATAATCAATTTTCTGGATAATAAAGAACGCACTTTTGTTCCCAAGCTAGCAGCAGAATTGGAATAATTACACTCATTGAAGACTGTTGGCTTACTTATTTCAATTGAAAGGAAACATTGGAATTCAATTCTTTTCCTTGATTCTATATTGTAGATATATCCCATGACTGAATGACAGAGGAAAAACTGCCTCATGCCTACACTTCCACTATGTAGTTGTCTTAAGAAAAACACATTCCATATACTGGAATTGCTTTTCTTTTACAGTATCTTGGCCATAGGAATTAATCACAACTCTATTCCCATGGATTCTCAACACAGCCTATATTCCACAAGCTATAATGTGCTTTGGAATTAATGTGAATCTTTATGTGTCAACGTACACAGAAATTATAGAGCTAAAATCTATACCACGACATAAGAACATTCTAATCCCATTTTCCAACACAGACAACTTATCAAACATAATTCTACTTCTAGGAGTTTGCTGTATCTAGAATATGATCATCCAATTCGGGCAGAGAAATCTTGAGAAGGCAGACTTGAGCTGGAATATTGTTTCAAAAATCAGACAGGAGTTTTGAGTATTTACTTTCTTACTGTAACATCTGTTGGGTCCTCAGCCTTGGTACAACAATGCTGTCACAATATTGCACCAGGGGATTACCTCAACCGAACATCATTTTTTTTTCGTTTGTGAGCTATATTTGGTGGGAAACCAGTGCCCTGACCCTACATTTAGACACACAAAGACTGACTCACTTAGGTAAGTTAATATTGTGTTGTAGCCTTGTAAATGGGTATATTCTGAATAAGATTTATTCCTAGGTATAGTTTAAGATTTCAAACACTTGCTTTCAAGACCTAAAATGAGGAGCAATAGGGGCCAGACACAAAGTTTCATTTGGTTCAACCAGAACAATGAGCAAATATAGATAGCATTTTTTTCAGAAAGTGGATTTAAACCCAGGTATACAACAAACAATAAAGGTTAATAATTTAAAGACATTATAAAACTGTTACTGTCTAAAACATCATGAACTCCAACTGCTATATTTAAAAATAGAGAAATAAAGGCAATTAATGATAACTAACCCACTTATTTCAGATCAAAGAATTCATAAGTCACAACTGCAGGATTAAATCTCAAGGCTCTTGTGGGTTAGTCCATTTCTCTTTCCCCTTTACTATGTTTCCTTCCTGGGTTGAAAAGAACTTTCATTTTTAATTTAGGAACCTGTTTTGTTCTTCTCAAGTATAATAAAAAAAGCAAAAAGGTCAGTTAATTTTTATTTGTTTATTTCACTTAAGGCTAATATACCTTTCATCAGCATAATGTAATAAGGATGAAAACAAGTTTTCTTTAAATACATTACATGTCCAATAAATAATATGGCACTATTTAATTAAAGTTGTCATATACTGAGTAACAGTCACTTTAGTTTCCTTCTCTACCATCTCAACACCCTTAATTCGTTTGAACTCTAGGAAAAGTTTCCAGAAAAAGGAAATGACTCCCAATGAACTTCTCACTCTTGACTGGAAGTTATTATAATGGGAAAAGAGCACCATGTTTATAATGAAAGTTCATATGTTCTTCAAATCTTGGCTAAAGAAAAGAAAAAGTTACCTTTGATGTATGCATATTGGTTAATAAATCTTCTTCTAACACTTTCATTTCCTCTTCTGAATCTGAGTAAAATTAAAAACACATGTTTAGTATATAATCACATATGATATAAATACATTTCATCTAACATATTTTAGATAAAGCTCAGAAAAAAATCAGTCTTAGAGGTTTATTGGCTTTCCTAGGCTTTTAGTTTCCTTAGAAGAGTATTCAGAAAACAATAGTTTTATTTTATGCTAATAGGCATTTAGAATAATAGAAGTGCTTCTAAGAAAATAAACACTAGGTTATTTGCCAAAAGAGCTACTGATGATTTGATTTTGTTTCATTTCTCAATCTCAGAAGAAAAAAAAAATGACATATTGAATACAGAAATTTTTATCAAGCATTCTACAATAATTGATTTATATTAGCAATAGCTTGCAAATTCAGAAAACATGTATATTGTTATATTTTTTAAATAATGCAAAGGTGTATACAGGAACTTTTTTTAAAGTCAAATCCAAAAGGCATTGCTTATTGATAATTTTAGAATAAGAAAGATACTGATATTTATTTAACTTGATACGCTATTTTACAAAACACTCTGAAAGGATAGCTTTAAATAAGAATATGGAATTAGATACACTTAACAGCAATTTTATCACAGACAATTAAGGAAATTGTTTAAGAAAAACTGGAGCTGTCCATCAACACATGTCCAATAGAGGTGAAAATGGATTTCTGCATTCTTTAGAATATCCACTCCAAATTTCCACTAATGAATATAACAAAAAGGAAAGATTTAGAAAATACTATAAGGAATAATAGAAAGTTATAGAACAATATATATAGAATTAAGTGGCTTAATTCATCCTTACTGATCAATGTCACAAAACAAAGGAGTAGTTAAAAGGATTCTTTTCTTGTACTAAACACTCTTATTAAGAAGAAATGTTATGTTAGAGAAAACATTTGGTAAATTTTATCTAGTAACAAAATTATGTTTGAGATATTTGACCCCTGTCTGATAGAGACCCACTCTATTTTTCAAGAGGAATGACAAATTATACAAGTCTTTTATCAACAATGTATACTGAAATTCCCATAACTTTTGGCTTTTCACAGCAAGTAGTTTCAAGAGCTAATAGAGCATTTATTCAATAAGTAGGTTTTTCTCACATATGTAATATAGTTTACTCTCATGTAACTATTGGTTAAAATTGTAATGTAGACAATTAATATTTAGTTTCATAAAAGATTTCCAAAATTAAAAAATTTATGCTCTTTTCTTAATGTTTAAAAGAAATTGGAAATTTTTAGCATAAATCACATTTATAACTTCTACTAGATTTAATTTAATCATTTAAATAAAATCAGCATAGGTTTGAATTAAGTTTTTCAACATGTCATACTTATAATGTATAAAAATAAAAGATTAAGTGATTTTTATTGCATTTATCCCCTATGATCCCCTAGTTGTTGTTTTTTTTAAGTATGTAATCATTCAATCTTTTTCTCAAACATTAGTTGAAACATATTGCAATTATGATAACATTTTATGTTCGAGTTTTGAAATTATATCTTATTATCAAGATGAGTTACTGTGGATATTTAGCAATATATGACTTCTTCTCAATTAACACATGCAGGACACAATAAAACCAAAGTATTTCCACTAATATAAGAATATCAATTTTGTCCTTATATTTTTCAGCAACTTACATGGCATACAAAAACAAAAGAAGAATTAAATAGGATGCCTATTTGTCACATAAACAGATTGTATAAGCATATATTCTCATAAAAGACTTGGAATATTTTTCTACTTGGCTAGAAATAATTTTCTACAAATATTGCTTCATTCATTTATTCACTAAACATCAATTTTCACTTTATTTATTATCTTAACACAGAGTTAAAATATAATTTAGGAACAGTTAGTGAGAGACAGAGAAATCACTGCTTCCTAAGAGAATGACTGAGGATGAGAGTAAAGCATTTTGAATGGAACTGATTTTAATGATGAGTCTGTACTTACACTGACAGGTACCAAGTATGTCTTCTCATTAGATAATGAGCAGCCTAATTTAAGTGTTAGGGATTTTTTTCTCTAGTGGCTACATTTCAAAGGGGGCATAGAGTATTTCATTTAAATCATTTTTATTTCTTTACAGATTGAAAGAGGGAAAATAAATCTCTCAGTTCCTATATTCATAAAGACAGAGAAAGAAAATATTCAGAGTTTCTATCATAAAAAGCAAGTCCAGAATAAAGGGGAAACTCTCCTCCCTGGAGACATTAATATGCCTTAACACATTGCAAAAAAAAAAGGAAAAAGAAAGCACTTTGGAGAACTGTGAAATGCAGCTGGGCTTACCTGAGCACAGACTCCAGGAGCTGAAAGCCAGGAGGATTATGCACACCAGCTGGGTTTTCATTCCTGTCACCATCTTCAGCCTTCTAGCAAGTCAAGTCCATAAATGTCAGGAACACACTGAAGTGGGGCTCTCTCTAGAGCTTCCTCTTGCCTTCAGCAGACTTTGAAAGTGACTGAACTATGAGATACTCTGGTCATTCCCTACATATATAAGCAGGAGGATGATGTCATGAGTACCTAAGGATTATCTCCTCAGACATGCCCACCCTTCATCTCCGCCCCTCCTCTCTCCCCCTTTACCACGTCCTTCCGCCGCCCCTCTCTTCCCCCACGACTGAATTCTTGAGTTAAAGTGACAATCTGCCCTAATTGCTTCTGCTGTTCCAGATTTCTGACGCACAGAAAGAGTCATTCAAAAGCACTTTCATATAGAACACACTGGAAAGGAACTGTCAGTACCACTTTTTCCCATTTTCCTCTCATTCCTCCAGTCCAAGAAGTTTTCCTTCTGACTTCGTGAAGCATGAGACCTCTTATTTCTAGTGTTAAGCAAAATCTCCATGCAGGATGAATGAAATCAGTGATTATTTAAATTTGAAAGTTCTTAAAGAGTTAGGTTATTTCTTTGATAACTCACTTCTAGACAACTATTTCCTGGTTTGGGGACCAATATACTCTATAGATTCTAGATAAACAAAGGAAAAGGAGAAGGAACATTGAAGACTGTGAATCACTTATAAGTATTGAGTCAAAGAACTTAGCGAAAGAAAAGAAAATCAATTTATGAAAATAGTAGCTCTAAGACATGAGGTATTATTTCCAAAGAAACTGACAGGTTTTTCCTAGATAATTGGGAGAATGTCTGAATTGTATACAGTGACTTTTGGTTAAATGTCTTAGAAAAACAACTTCATGTATATAAAATTCAGCTACAAATTATTTATATCTTAGATGGAAATGTGTATTGTTCTTTCAATGATTGCTGTTTTCTGGTACTTTTCTCTTTTTCTGTCTACACTGCTATGTTATTTTTTGGATTCACCCTTGCTGTTATATGCCATTCTTTCACAAAGTATAATTTCTTTCACAATGGTTGTGCACCTTTTGCATCAACTTTCTTTCCCTATGATAGTGTCCTTCTCACCATTAAAATGAAACAGTTTTTCCAGCCTGGAGACATTCCTAAAAATGACCATTCCCCAAAGTCACATTTCTAAGAATATTCACATATTTCATGGGTTACAATGACACTCATTCTCTTTCTGGATTCTTAGAAGAAAATTGCTCAAAATGCCTTTTGAAATAAAGATTTCTTGTTGCATTAGGTATTTCAGGATATATGGAATGATCTGAAAAAAAAAGGATGCTACAAAGAATATGAATATTCAAAGGTAAGAGTGTTTGAGATTTGTTCAATTTTTAAACAAATCACTCATCTAGTAACAATTGAGAAGAAATCCACACTCCTATGGAGAGTTGCTTTACATTATATGGTATATGTATGAGATTAATTTTTTCCTCGTTACCTTAAATTTAAGAATAGGATTTAGCACCAAACATTTAATAATTATTTCCAATAACAAGGACTCATTCATATAATAGAATGCTCAGGAACTTGATAATGGCTAGTATTTGCATTACTCTTAATTTGTTTTGTAAACATACAGAAAAAAATAATATTGAACTAATTCACCAGGGGGAAATTTTATAGAAAGTAGAATTGATTGGCAAAGAATTGTAAAATATATACGAGTCTAAGATTTGCTTTCCTACCATTAGGGGGTGCAATTGAAGTTTAAAAGGCTTTTTATTTTTACCTAATTGTTCACATTAGAATTCAGAGGATTATGTTATTTTCCTTTCACTCAAAGAATCCTTTTAAGCCACCTTGAAAAAGATATCAAGAAATAATACACTCTTTGTGTGGTATTTAAATCAGTTGTTCTCTCTGCTTTGGGGTTGTAAATGCAAAGAATAATCTTTTAAAATGTGTGATAGCAGTATAATAGTAAAAAGGAAGTGTGAGTCCTTAAGTGACAATTTCTTCTATAAATGAAGCTCAGGGAAATGTTGACAAAATATATCTTTAGTTGACTAGGAAAGGGGGAGGTGGGCAGGCATAATGAAAATCCATTCTGCTTTAGTATGCATATGAATATATGAATATTAGTTGTTAAAGTGAGACTTGTTTAAATATGTCAGAAATATGAAAGAATTGGGGAGAAATGTGTCAATTAATGTAAAGTGAGTCAAATCATACAGATGATGCAAACTTTTGCATGTGTCTTTTGGGAGAAAAGTAAGATGTATAAATTTTGTCATAGTAAAATTAGGATGAAAATAAATTCTGATTGACATTTGTTTGCCCTATTTTACCCCTTTCTTTTTCAGTGCCAAACTTCTGTGCTACCGAGAAACCAATTAAATCATTCGCGGTGTACGAATATTTGCATTTAAAAAAATATCCCTAGGAAGTACCCAAGTAATGTTTTTAATAGCAGTATTTTAGGAAACTTTCTATGGAGATGGGTAAACTATTTTTATTCTAAAGGATTTTGACTCTGAAATCCTTTCCTAACTTTTACCTAGGTCTTAAAACAACTTTTAAAAAATTTGATTGAGGACTATGGTGGTCCAGCAGGCAGAGTTTTCGCCTGCCATGCCGGAGACCTGGGTTCGTTTCCAGCTGCCTGCCCATGCAAAAAAAAAAAAAAAAAAAAAAAAAAAATCGATGAGCGTTTAATAAACTCCATGTGTTGGTTTTCCAGCTTGAGATCACAATGGGATTGCCAGCTTCAAATGGATTTCCTGGGTACCTGTTGATGGCAATATGTTTACAGTACATGGACTTCTGAGCTTCTATTGAGACTTCAGTCAGACTGTATTTAGGTAATTGGTCAAAATAAATTAACCAGCAGAAATTTCTGAAGAATTGGGAATTAGAAAGACTAGTCTGGAAGTTTATTTAACTTGGAGATAGGAAAGCTCAGGAACTGCCAGATGAGCAATGGTTTTCCAGTTTCATATGATTCCTTCTTGTACCTTCCTCATAGGCTTCAATACCTCACCAACAGTCTTTGGGCTCTCCAGCCATTTTATACCTTCAAATTTAGCTCTCTGTCCAGCATCTGCCCTCCACCTTTCCTTTAACCTTCCTATTTCTTCCTTTCTGACACATCTCTTGTTTTTTAAAATATAAAGTTTTATATTTTATGATCTAATGAAGATGAACCTTTCCAGGATTGAACTCTGAAAGTAGTTTCATATACTTTTACTCTTCCTGGTTTCCCAGTTAAATGCTTGTAGTTTCTTTACACTGTTTATGTTAAATCATAAACTTCCAGAAGGAAAAAGACTCTCATTCATTCTTTCATTTCCTGTTCTTTCAAGACTTACAAACCATAAGTGCTCATTACGTATTTCCTAAATTAACTGAAGTACTAATTATTTTAAATTTCTAACATATTCCTTGCATCTCTAACATTCCTTTCAGTCACATTTCCACTTTAATTTCATTCCTTTAAAATTCCTTTTTGTCACTAGCTTAATATTCTAAGAACACTTTTCAACGAATACTGTTTTCTCAGCCTTTTGGGGAGCTTTTTTTTTCTTCTCTGGCAGGGAAAGTCAGCTTTAAAAACTTATTTTAAGAAGTGGTCCCTGGGGTCATGTGTATTCATCAGCTGAGTGGTTAGGATAAATTGTGAGTTTACTCCATTCCTCTAAATTAATCTTCTGGTTTGGAACTGCAACTCTGAATCATCTTAACAAACATGATGCCAATCTCTCTGTAAATCCAATTGATTTTTCTGTTCAATTAATGTCCACTTGCGATAGATATGTGCATCCGCCCACACTCTCACACACTGTCTCTCACAGACAAAATGCATTTACTTTGGAGATTTAGATAAATGCAACCCAAATATCCAATTTCCTTATCTATGTGTATCCATGCTTTGCCCATATTCTCTACAAATTCCCAGCTCATTTCCCTATGATTCTCCCTGGCTCCGCTCTTGTATCTTCAAGAGTAATTAACTTGGAAAAATTGCTCATGGACTTCTGTAATCAAAACATATATTGCAACTTAAACTCCAATTACAATATATTATTTGCCTGGGACTCACATGCTTATGAGTTGCCATATTTAACTAAGGGTGCCCCAAATTGCAGCTACCACTGACATCACTTATGGTCTTGTTTCTCATATCAAAGGAAATATTGAGATGCACACAAAATCACTACACACCGTGTGTAATGCTCAGGAACTTGTCCCTATAAGCCCCATTTTTGTGTTCCTTTGAGCAAAACCAAAATGAAAGCATTGCAGAAAAAAAAAATGTTCTTAGCAATTTTCTCCTTTTATTCTTCTTAGCTTTTATAAATTAGAATGTAGTTATCTAAAGTACAAAATGAGATGAGATGCTATCAAAAAAGAGGTTCCTCTCTCTCTTTTTTTAATGTCAGAAAGCCTTAGATCATTTTCATGTCACCTGCAATACCCCAAACAGCACAGGGATGCTTGAGATAGCATTTGCCAGGAGTGGATCCGGTGAAACACTTTTTCTTTTCTTATTCTTAAAATATTTGAGTTTAAATTCAGAACACAATGGTAATCTATTATCCACACTCCATGGTGCTGTTTTATTTTTTATTTTTTTATTTTACCCTCTTTTCCTAGTGATCCTATCTCCAATGAGTCCCATGCCTTTGAACACTAATAATCGCCCAGTTTGTATCTCTAACCACCTGGATTATATATCCAATCACAGCCTCAGCAGCTCTATTGGAAGTTCATGAGGCAAATTTACTGTCAAAATAAGACTTTTGATTTGTTCAAACATCTTTCTAAAAATATTCTCCTTTTCTAAGTACTTTCCAACTCAGTTATTGGAATCATTATTCATGGAATTGCACAGATCAAAAGACTAGGAGCCATTTACAATCACTTCTCCTCTGCCCCTTTCAGCATCAAAACCCCCAGGAGGTCCAGGTCTCTGTCAAAATATATGCAAATACAGCCACTGTTCCGTGTTCCACTTCTACCACCCAGAACATCTTTTCCTTGAATTACAACAATAGCTACTTGAATAATCTCCTGCCAACAATTTTGACATCTTTCGATGTAGTCACATAGCAGCCAGAGTAGAGGTTTAGAAATACAAGTCTCTTCTTGTGATTCTTTGTTTAAAACCCTCTAAAGATTCCTTGTTATGCTTAGAACAAATTCTTTACTGTGGCCTGAGTGAGCTTCTGCCTCGCTCTCTACTATCATATCCTACCGTTCGCTTCTTCAGTCCCTGAATTTCAATCACACTGGCATTATGGCTTTTCTGCAAACATGCAGAGCTTTTTCCTCACAGATCTTCCATGAACACGATTGGATTATTTTCCTGCAAATACTCATTCCCCTTCATATTACATAGCATATTTATCTACTCTTTTGACCTTGGCTTTGGCCAATGGGATGTTAGAGGACACAAGGAATAAAAGCCCCATAGGGTTGCAGCATGAGGCTTGCCCTCTTGCTCTTCTGCCATTGTCATGTGAAGATCTTTCTGGGATGGTCCAAGAATTACGAGAGACATATAGCAGAGATGTCCCAGCCACCTTACAAACCTTCCGTGTGAAACACAGCTTCCCAGCTTAGAGCAGACTCCCCTGGCTAACTCACAGACATAAGCAGGAAGAAATGACCTGTTTTATGTAACTGAGTTTTGGGTAGTTGATTATACATACTTTTTATGACAACAGCTGGTTATCATGGTCACTGTCATGGTCAGGTTCATGTGTCAACTTGGCCAGGTGGTGGTACCCGTTTGTCTGGTTGGGCAGGAGCTGGCCTGTCGGTTGCTATGAGGACATTTCAAAGAATTAAATCATGATCACGTCAGCCGTATCCACAGCTGATATCATTTGTAATCAGCCAAGGGAAGTGTCTTCTGCGATTAGTGATGCTTAATCTAATCACTGGAAGCCTTTTAAGGAGGATTCAGAAGAGACAGGCTCTCTTCCTGCCTTGGCCGGCAAGCCTCTTCTGTGGAGTTTGTCCAGACCCTCCATTGGAGTCGTCAGCTTCACAGCCTGCCCTATGGATTTTGGACTCTACGTTCCCACGGTTACGTGAGACACTTTAATCAATTTTATAACTACGGATATTTCCTGCTGATTCTGTTTCTCTAGAGAACCCTAAATAAGACAGTCATCTACTTTAAAATCCATCTGTCTCCTCCCCATTGTATATCTTTAGTCTTTGTTTTTTGCCTTTTGTGAATAAAAGCAGTAAACTTTTTTGCTTGTTTCTTTAAATTTTTAGAATATAAAATATTTTTTGTCCATAGTAGGCACTCATTAATTTTTGCTATTTGAATGAAGTAATGAAATTCCAAGCACCCCTTCCTGATGGCTTTAGGATAATTATCTCTTCTTCACCTCTCAAAAAGAGATATTTATTCTCCTATCTGTGAAAAATGAAATACAAGAAGTACTTCTCTTTTGGAAGAAGTTCTCTTTTGGAGATAATAATGAGAGAATGCTCCCCTTCAAAGAGTCTTGCATATTCTTTTTAATTGTAGTTGACATTTTGTAAATTGTCACTGAAAAAAAAAAAACAGGTGCATAGTGGTTCAAATGGCACATGTTGATGTCTCCAATTTGAAAAGCCAATCTGTGCAGAGAGAATGGACATCAGATGTTGTCTGAGAGAAAGGGCTTGAGGGGACAGTACACAACCTGAGTAAAGTACCCAATATCACAGAAGAATCTAAGGATTCAACCTGAAATGCATGTATCAAAAACCTACTCTATGCAGACATGATGCCAGCTTAATTTGATTTCATATAATATAGCATACTGTGTAAAGGTTATACAAGGGGATAGTCTTGCCATTGTACAAGTGAAAAAAGAATTTAAATAAAGATAAGAGAAATGATTAAGTAAAGCAGGATAGAACAGAACGATTCTTTCTATTTCTAAAGCAACAGCTAATCTTTTTACTAATATCGGACTCAAGGGAAAAGTCAGAGAACCTTGTATTAACTACCATGCTGTAGAAAATACCATGCAAAAAAAGTGTTTAAAAATCTATTTCAAACCTGCTAATTGATCACATTAACCATTGTTTTCTCCCTTTTTTCAGGCTTAGGTGTATTATACATATTAAACAAGTATATAAACTCTACCTTAGAATCCCAAGATGTTTACAAAGCCTAAATGGCCTGTGAATGCATTGAATTGTTTTGACTTTGCTGGTTAACTAGAACACACAGAGAGAAGAATCAGGGAGAAAGGAGTCTGGAGCCCAAGGAGAGTCCAGCAAGTGTCCTGGGAAGAACACTTCCCGACTTGCACTCTAGATGGAGGCACTAATACATACAGACTGGAAATACCAGACAAAACTCTTGAGTACTAGCTATATTTTAATGCAATCCTAACTTACTGAGCCAAAGAATGTTAAATGTAAAGAGCTTCTTGGAGCAACTAGTCTTATTCTTTCATTTTATAGAGAAAAGAAATGCAAGCTCAAAGAAATTGGGTAGGTTACACATTTCCTCCATCTTCCAATTCTTAATCTCCTAGATCCTGGATACTCAGTCTGACCTCACCTCTTTTCCCAGGGAAGGTTCTTCTGCAATAGCAGTCAAGTTATTTTGAGCTATTAATTTATTCTTTGTGTTTCTCTATTATTAGCACAGCATCCACACAACAAGTTGGAACACATCCAAGGGGCATTAGTCATTGTGAATTGGGCTTTCCTTTTGGACAAGCCTCTCTTTTTTGTCTTTATAATGTTATATAATGTCTTACTTTTGGCATAATCAGTTTCCGTTGTAATGTCCCAGCAAACACAGATCCTTTATCTTCCAAATCATGTATTTTCTACTCAGATGATTTTTTTTTTTTAGTTTTTTAGATGTATTTTTATTGAGACATGTTCACACACATACAGTCTATCCACAGTATGCAATCAATGGCTCACAATATCATCACATAGTTGTATATTCATCACCATGATCATTTTTAGAACATTTACCATCACTCCAGAGAAAGAAAAAGGAAAAAAAGCATACATCCCATATCCCTTACCCCTCCCTCTCATTGACCACTTCTACTCAGATGATTTTTGATCCTCCTTCGCTAGGTAAGTAACATCAGCACCTTTGTTCTAGGTCCTCTCTGGCTCTGATGTCTGAAAACATAGCCATAAACCCTAGATCCATACTTAAATATCTACTAAGACTAGGCAGATAATACTCCCTATTTAAGGGGGGCATCTGCTTGCTAAAGAGCTTCAATGAATTTTTTTACTGAGAGTGCAGGATTCCACCCCTAGAGTTTTCTATTCATAGGTCAGGTTGGGGTCTGAAAATCAGCATTTCCAACAAGTTTCCATGGGCTGCTAATGCCGCTGATGGGGGACCACTATTGAAGCACCACTTCTCTCAAACATGAAAATTACTTGTAATATGGTGTTTTGAAGGGTTATTCGTTCTAGTTGCCCAGAGACCCAATTTTTTCCAGCACCTTACAGCTTCCAGCATCTCTGTTCTGCTCTCAGCCTCTCCACAATTCTGCTATGCTAGGCCTTGTGGAGTTACAGCTTACACTTCAAAACATTGTATTTGGCTAAAGATCTGAGGAACTGCTGTGCAGATTTCTGAGTCTCTTCTCTGCACGGGTCTCATCTCTGTTACAATATCCTGCAGGCTACAGTACTCCCTACAGCCGCCAATAAGGATCTCCCCCACCCCCCACCCCAACTATCTGCTATTTTTGGGGGGGCGTATCCCTGTGCTGCTATTTGTGTCCCAGGCAGAAAAACAGAATGAATGTGGAACTCAGCCAATGTGTGGCTCTTCTCTCAGGAATAGCTACATGCTGTCTTTTTACCAATGCCTGAAAAGAACCCTTTCATACAGAGTGCCCTATTTTATTGATTATTATGGCAGGATGATACTGCTGAAACCCATTACCCTGTCGTGGTTAGAACTGGCAGAGGATATGCGTCTTTGTTGCTGTTCCTAAATTTTAAGGAATAAAAGAGTTTTCTCAACAGCTGGTTGCTTCTCTTTTTTCTAAATTTCCATTTTCCACTCTCCAAATCCTTCCCCAGTTGTAAAATATATAGTAAAATAGTTACTATTTGGAATTTAATTAGCCAGGACCATCACCAGACCAGAAATAGCCCCCTGACACTTTCACTGAAAAAGGGGAAATGGCAGCTAAGAACCTGATAAAAAGGAATGCTTACGTCACTCTTTCACTTTTAAATCTCAGAGCAAAGGATATTCCAACTTCTGAGATGCCTAGAGTTCTCTTTGGTTTGCAGGTGTTTCAGTGAATTCACCATGGTGTAGGGCCCCCCCGCCCCGAACACTGATCTTGTTTTATTTCGAGGTTACGTTAAAATCCAAGGCCAACCAGTTCATAACTGAACTCACCAGTGACTAAAATATTTTAATCTGAATAGCAATTTCTTCATTTATTCTATGATCTGTACCTACCGGGAATCTGTTCTCATATCCTCTGGCCAAGACATTCTTTCCCTGTAAACAATTCTTTTAAAATCAGAGATTATTTTGTGAGAATGAAATCAGCACAATAACTGTTAGAATGTTTTCTGTCACCAGGCTTCTGTACTCCAACACTTCTCTGCACAATAGTAGTTAATAGCTATTTCTTACTGAGCCATTACCTTCACACAATATACACATGAGATGTGTATTATTATATTCTTGTTTGCCAAGAGCTACACTGAGACACAGAGAGTTTATGTACCTAATGAATGTTAGATCTAGGATTCAAGTATATGAAGAATCACCCAAGAGCCAAAGTTATAACTACTGTGGTATAAGGATATGCAGAGTCCAATATTGATTCTTAGGATCACTTCTTATATTGGCTTTGTTTGTACATCATTTGTATTGAGCAGTTCTCATATTGAGAATGCTTGTGTCACTTCTTCATCTCAGTGACTGGCTAATGTCTCTGATTAAAACATTTCTTTAGATATGTTCATGTATTCTATTGTGCTTCAGGGAAATTTGTCGGTGGCTTTGAATAACTGGCCTTAATCTCCAATTGTTCATTTGTGGGGCTATCTCAATCTGGAATCCTGCAAGTGGTATCTGCATTCAGGAAAATTATATTTGGCTCTAGAATTTTATAAAAATTTAATTTCTTGCCATCAAGTTAGTATGGTGAAATTTCACATGCATATCCAGATTTGGACTTCTCTTGAAAAATATCATGGAATTTAGAAATAATTGAATCATATTACACATATTGGCAATAACCTATTAGATCTATCCAGACGGAAATGTTTTCAACCTTTGATATGTAATTTAGCTCAAAAGAAAATAACTACTGATATCAGTTAATGAAAGTGTATACGGATCTATCTTACTATTTTCAATGGTCATATAGAGTAGTCTACTATGGTAGTACATTATTTATTTTAGTGTTTCCTATAAAAGCACATTTGAAAATCTTATTTTTATGAGAAGCAGTCTATTATATTGGTTAAAAGCACAATTTTTGAGTCGCTGCTATGTCACTTACTAGCTTTGGTATCCTAAGGAAATTATTTCATCTGTCTGTGTCCTAGTTTCCCTTATCTAAAAAATAGTGATTGAAAAATTAACCTGCCTCATAGAGGTCTTGTAAGGATTAAGTACATACAAATTGCTTAAAGATGCGTCTGACATATAATAAGTGGTTTTTGATCATTTCTTTTTTGCTACTGCATGCTATGATGCAATGGAAAGACACCTTTGGAATGTGTAGAAATACCCTTTAGATCAGATATTTAGAAGTAGAACTTGACTTTGATTTGGGTCAAAGACATGTCGGCTTTAAATTTTATACATAGACTATTGGCAAAGTATTCCCCAAATGAGGTGTTTTAATTCAATATCCATCAATAACACGTGTCCTAGCAATTCCCTAATTACTCTTTTAAAATGTTTCCAATCTAGGGCAGTGCGATGGTAGCTCAGTGGCAGAATTCTCACCGGCCATGCCAGAGACCCGGGTTCATTTCCCAGAGGTGGCCCGTATCAAAAAAAAAAAAAAAAAAATGTTCTCATCTAGAGTTTGAAAAGTGACTTGCTTTTCTTGTTTTATTTTGCATTTCTCTGCTGTCTAGAGTCTCATTATATTAGTTAGCTATTGCTGTGTAACAAGTAACTCCAAAACTTAGTAGCTTTAAACAGCAAACATTTATTAACTCACACAGTTTCTAAGAATCAAGAATTCAGGAGCAGCTTAGCTGGGTGTTCCATCTCAGGGTCTCTCATGAGGTTCCAATCAAACCATTGACTGTGGTTGCAATCTCTCAAGGGGCTGGAGAATGCACTTGCAAACTCATTCATGTGGCTTTTGGCAGCCTATGGGCTTTCACCATATGAGCTTTTCTGTAGAGCTTCTCACATGACAGCTTGGAGAGCCAGATGGAAGCCACACTGTTTTCATAACCTAATATTGTAAGTGATACACTATCAACTCTGCCATTATTTTGTAGAAGTAAGTCATTAAATCCAACCTACTTTCATTCAATCATGGGTTGCTAAGACCAGTCTATACTAAGATGAGGGGAATTACATTTTCCCTTTTAAAGCAAGAAGTATCAGAGAATTTGTGGGCATATTTTTACATCTCTGCACTGATCTTCTTTAACCCTCCTGTGATTGCCTGTACATATCTACGCCATTTTTTCAATAAAAATTTTTAAAGCTCCATTACACATTAATCTACGAGATCTGAGCTACTAGACTGGGATATTAATGAGGTGACATTTCTTGTATTTTTCCCTTCAATTACATAAGTAGATGCCTATATCACAAGGAGATCTAATACCCCTCACTGATGTTACTTCTCTCTTTCTTCTTTACATTCCTCCCTCTTATCTATAAAAATAAAGCAGTCTTGCTTCGACATTTCTTGCTAACCTACACTCACAAACTTGCATACTTTGGTAGAATTTGCTGATACATTGTGGATATGTCTTGAAAAGTTTCCAGGATGAGTCCTCTTTAACAAGTCTACAGATTTTTGTACTGAATTGTAATAGTATGTCAGTTTTCCAGGCTTCTGTGACAAAGGATTGGCTTAAACAATGGGAATTTATGGTCTCACAGTTGCAGAGGCTGGAAGGCTTGCTTCCTCCCAGGGTCAGTAACATTCTAACTGGCTGCTAATTCTCAGGTTTCTTGGTTTCCCTATCACATGCCAAGCCGTCTCCTTTCTCTTCTGGATTCCCTCTGGCTTCCTATATATATAAGGACTCCAGTAATAGGATCAAGACCCATCCTGATTCAATTGCCCTCACTTTTTTAACTAAAAAAGGTCCTATTTCTCATGGTTCATTGTTCATGATTTTTTTTCTACTATAGTGAGAAAGATGAAAATAGTATACTTCTTTAAAGTTGGATTTGCTCTGTCTTGAGCTGCCCTGTTATCTTTCCTGTCCAGCAGGAGCATTTTATTCCATCAAGAGATTCTATAACATTAAATCTCAGAAGCAAGGAGGGGATGAAGACCCTGTATATCCCAGGAGACCCCCAGATCCAGACACAAACTCACCCACCTCTACTCCCAGAACACAGGATATTAAGAAAAGCTTGCTTTTTATCAAAGGTCAAAATGTCCTCTGATGGTCTTTCTCAAGACCAAATGTATCTGCTTCATATTACTGCTCTAGTGTTTTGATACATATGAAGCTGATATGTTCTCTGTATCTTTTTGTTTGTTTGTTTTTTGCATGCACAGGCACCGGGAATCAAACCCAGCTCTCCAGCACAGCAGGTAAGAACACTGCCACTGAGCCACTGTTGCACCACCCCTCTCCATATCTTTTTATCTTATGATTTGTTTATAGTGTCTTTGACCTTTCAAAATTATTAATCTATATTTCTATCAGTCTTTTCCTTTATATACTTTGGGTCTGTTTTCTTGCCTACAAAGGCTTTCCCCACCATAGAATTCTAAGTTATTACATGTGCTTTTTTAAATGCGTTATATACATACACCAGAAAAGCCATGCTTTAATTCTGTTTCCATCTTGTGGAGCAGTCATTTCTTTTAATCCTAATTCAATATTGTAGGTTGGAATCTTTTGATTAGATCATATAGATGGAGATGTGACGTTCCCAATTATGGATATTAACTTTTGATTAGATGGAGATGTGACTCTACCCTTTCCAGGCAGGTCTTGATTAGCTTACTGGAATCCTTTAAAAGAGGAAACATTTTGGAGAGTAGACAGAAACAACAGGGTTTAGAGAAACGACAGAAGCCTCAGAGCTGACAGAAACTTCCCAGCAGAGTGGACACAGATGCAGGCATGTGGAGAACAGAAACACAGATGTTTGGAGATGCTTGGAGCCCAGCAGACATCGCCATGAGATGTTAAGCAAGCCACAACCTGGAGAGAGCCAAGGGAAGCCAAGAGATGAAAGCCAGCTCCAGAGAAGCAAAGTGAGGAACCCCCACAGGAACAGAGGCTGAAAGTATAGAGCCCAGGAACAAGGGACCAGCAAGGGACCAGTGTGTCTTTCCAGCTGACAGCGGTGTTCCAGAGACATCAGTCTTTCTTGAATTAAGGTATCCTTCCCTGTATGCCTTAGTTTGGGCATTTCCATAGGCTTAGAACTATAAACTTATATCTTATTAAATTCCCCTTTATAAAAGCTGTTCCAGTTCTGGTATATCACATTCTGGCAGCTTGCAAACTAACAGATTACTTGTTTCTCCAATAACTGTATAGTTGTTCTTAATAATCATTTAGTGTTGATATTACTTATAAATTATGATGTGTTTATAGTTGAATATGGGTGTGTATAAATTAAGAAATAGAGAATTATTTTTCCTAATGGATATAGAGTTGCCTGATAAAATAGAGACCACTTAGTTAAATTTGAATTTCAGTAAACAACAAAATAATTTTTTACCATAAGTATTTCCTGTGCAATATTTGTGACATACTTATACTAAATAATTATCCATTGTTTAGGTGAGATTTGAATTTAACTGGGTGTCCTGTATTTTTATTTACTAAACCTGGCAACCCTAAATAGATAGCTAAGTATTTATTGAACATGCCATTATTTTACCCCTGCTGTCAAAGCCATTTTTATGTGAAATTTCTAAGTCAGTCTACGTTTGTTTAAAGCCACTTTTCTGTTCCGTTGATTAATTGTCTATGCATGCATTAATACCATCTGTATTGAATACTGAAATGTTACAATAGAGTTGATTTGGCAGGGCAAGTTACTTAATTTACGCATAAATTATTTTATGACATTAAGGAAATATTTTCATTTTTTATACTGGTGCGTTAGTTTTTGCTGTTATTTCTAGTTATTACCAGATATCACTATTTTAACAGCATGTATCTTTTATTTGCAAATATTTGAACTTTCTCGGGTGACTTAGTCAATTAAATGGTCTTAATCAATAAAACCTGTTGATTTTTTAAAAATCAATAATTATGCTGCTTATTTTGGTCAGTAAATTTTAAACCAAAATAGCAATAAATAATAGGAAAAACTATCATTGTTATGTCTTAATGTGTTTTGGTGGGTGTACAATAATTCAAAGTATTATACACAATCTGTTGCATGCTTGCAGTTGATTTTTAAGCCTTTGACTTTCACTATATGTTTTCTTTTTAATACATTTCTAGTATTTTAGTTTTTTTACAATAAAAAGGACAATAGTATCTATCTGGAAAACTATTTTATCTGTGTATTTAAACAGTTTAGAATTTTTATTTCCTGTGAGGTATTTTATTTTCTTATAATAGGATTGCCCAGCCAATGTAGTATTTCAGATATATGTTCAGAATTTATGCTGAAACCAAACAGTTGCTGCATTGCTCATTTAATCATTTTAAATAGCTTTTTATAGCTCTATAAGTTTTTGTATACGATATTTGCCTATTGGTTATCTCCCATACTCCCCATTTTCCTGCCCAACCACACAGATATATAGACAAACTTTAAATGGAAAAAAGGTGCTAGCATTGTGTAGCTCCCTTTTTGCATGTTGAGGTAGAGATCAATTAATTTTGAGCAGGAGGTTGGTTTCAAAATTTTCTTCCTAGACTGAGTGAGTATTTATAGAAATATGGATATGTGCAGAAATTGCATAAATTACATTCCAGATAAAATAGCCATGGAAACTTCTGCAAATATTTTCTTTCTTTTTTTTTTTTTTTTTGCATGGGCAGGCACAGGGAATTGAACCTGGGTCTCCAGCAATGGAAGGCAGGAACTCTCCCACTGTGCCACTGTCATACCGCCCAAGATTTTCTATTTTTAAAGTCCTCCCCCTATCTTTAATTAGATAGAATACTCATTCCTTTGTTTTCCATACCATCTTATTTTATGTCATCACCTGTAGAAAGCTTTTGTGTAGAATTTTAGAAGTCTGATTTATAACTACATTTTGAGCTCTTTGAGAATAAGAAATATGACTTACTCATTCTAGTACCAGTGCCTGACAGACGTCGATTGTCCCATGAATGAACAAACAGAATTGAATTAATGAATGGTATTTGGAATTAAAAGTCAGTGAATACAGAAATACGGCTGGTACGTGTTAAAATTAACTTCATAAAATGCTTAAAAAGATTGAAAGAAGGAATAGCCCCAAATCTACTTAATCTGAGGTATACTAAGGAAAAAAATTTTCTGAAGGCCATATAAGTGATTATATTATAATTCTAAACCATTATTGTTGTTAACGTCTATAACAGCTATAAAATGGCAATAATGACACCAATTTGTATGATTTCCCTCAACCTTATTGAATAGATTTCATTGCTTTCTTCTTCCCCCGTATCACCTCTGAACTTTATACATTCTCAGTTCAAGGAATGATACTTTGTGTTATAATTGTTTTCCCATTCAATTCAATCTTTTCGAAAGTTAAAACTGTGAGTTCTCAATCTTTGAATAGCAGGCTGCTAGTTCACTGCCTGACATACACTGTTGTCCAATAAATACCTATTGCATCAAAAAGCAAATTAGCTTCAAGTCACTGTGTTCAATAAACATGAATCAAATGTAAATTGTAGGACAACATTAGCAAAGTTATTCATTAAGACTCTGTTTGCATATGTTAACACTAATAATTTTACTATTTTGTTAACCTCTGTTAAAATC
>PVIY010022646.1:0-40492 GCA_004026745.1 Myrmecophaga tridactyla | reverse complement strand
GGCTCAACAACAGGAACCTATTGGCTCATAGTTTCAGAGACTAGAAAGCTTTCTTCCTCCTGCGGTCGGTATTTCCCAGCTGGCTGGCAATCTTTGGAGTCCCTTGGCTTTCCCATCACATGGCAATGCGATGTGAAGACACATGACAGTGTCTTCTCCTTTGTCTTCCCAGTTCCACTGACTTCCAGCTTCTGGCAGTTCCCTATGGCTTCTCTCTCTGTTTGACTTTTAGTCTGTTTCTAAAGGATTCCAGCCATTAAAGCCCATAGGCATTATTACCCCCATTTATAGATAGCGAAACTGAGGCTCAGAGAGATTACATAGCTTTCCCAAGCTCACAGAGCTAGGAAGCAACAGACACCAAATTTAAAGGCAAACCTGACTTCACAGGTAGTTCTCCTCTCCGGTTCCACACTGTATCCAAGCAGCTGCTGCGGGAGGGTGCGGGAGAAGCCACAGGCCTGGGGCTGGTTCTCCTGCTCCTCCTCCTGCCTAGGGGGACTTGTTAGGAGCAAAGACGTGGGTTAGAATCCACGCCCCATTCCACGAAGTGACTGTAAAGTTAAGAAAGCCACTTTTAGGTCAGTATTTCTAGCATTCTTTTGCACCGGTCTAGGATTTGATTTCTCAGTTTAGCAGGTCCAAACACTTGAGATCAACAGTTTAAATATACGTTCTTCACGCTCTCATGTCAGATAAGATCTTTCAGTATTCTCTCAAACACTCTTTTTTTCTAAATCCTGCATATTTCAAAACCCCATATATTGAGTTGCAGGAAAGTATTAAATTTTATGCTATGCCATAATCATCAACTAAATGATCCAGGGATTTATGCTAATGGGACTGCAATTCAAAGTTTTCTAATGACTTTTGCCCAATTCGTCTTTTTGCATGAATATGCAATAACCATTCTGTTGTCCATAGGAACCCTAGCCTCTAACCGTTTGCCTTCTGCCTTCAGTAAACATTTTCCTGGATTCACAGCATCACCCTTGAAAGGACCTGTTTCGTTTCTCAGTCACATTTGCAGAATTTGAGCCAGCAAGCCTACAGACTAATAGTTAAGGGATAATTCATTTGCTATCTGTAAATAGCCAATGAGAAAGTTATCTTTTCACCATACCTGCAAGAAAAAAAATGTATTTCTAAAGCCAGAACATAAAAGCAGAATAAAGGTCTTTCCTTTTTTGTCTTCTGGAAAGAGAAGTCACCATCTCTATATACAAACAATATACAAAGTTGTGGTATTTTGTATATATATACATATATATATATAGTGTTCCCCTTAGAACTGTGGAGTTGCTGCCACAGCGAGAAATGTGATATATTTCTGTAAAAAATTTTATCACAGCAATTCTTCCTTTGAGATTTTTAGAGAATTGAATATATTTTATAGATATTTCCAGACATAGAGCGCAAACACTGCTGTCAAGAAAATTTCCTCTAAGAATGATGCCACAAAGATGTTAATGTCAGAAAAACAATGAATTCTTCAATGATAATAATTTCTATAATACATTCCTGAGAGTGTAGGAATAACACTATATAAATATTCATATTTGAACAACTTGAGAAAATATGCATAAACATAAACTATATTTATAGGTTTAAAAATCACAGTACATGAAGTCCTGAAAAGTATTTCTTTTGATTTTTTTTTCCTTTCGATTTTTTTAAGCTCAGAATCTCACTGCTAGCCAAAGAAAGAATTCATGAAAAGAGGAAGCTGCAAAGGCATACAAACAGAAGCTTTTAGACCAAACCTCAATGCAGTATATCATCCTAAAATTTTTAAATAAAGAGAGATTATGATTCAATCCCCATGCCAAAAATTTGCTTATCTGGTTTTCACAGCTCAAAAGTCAGGAAAATTTCACAAGGAAAACAAATAATGATCCTACTATATAAGAAGAAACTAAAAGCAAATGGTATTCTTATCTGGTAGATGGGGCATGAAAAAGGATATGATTCCAATTTAAGCAAGCATAGAGTACATCAATATAGTGTACGCAGAGGCTGATTGACAGCCAGCCTCTGGGATGGCTCTGGTGTTCCTCAGCATCTGGCACTCCTGATATCCATGTCCCTAATAGTTCCCTCCTTCACTGAATCATGGCTAGCTCATATGGCCAATAGAAGACTGTGGGAATAAAAGACATTGACGCTTCAGCCTTGTTCTAGCTCATATGACTGCCTCTGGGGGATGCCAGTTGCCATGTTGTGAAGACACTCAAGTAGTCTGTTAAGACACCCAAGTGAATAAAAACAAAGTTTTATGACTATTAGCCAGGACCAGCTTGCTGGACACACGAGCCAATCACTTTTGAAGCAGACCCTATAGTCCCATTCAAGCCTCTAGGTGACTGCAGGCCTGGCCAACATCTTGACTGCAACCTCATGAGAGACCCCAAGCTAGAATCACCCACGAAATCTGCTTCTTGAATTCTTGACCCACAGAAATTGTAAGATAGTGCTTATTGTTTAAAGCCACAACATTTTGGAATAATTTGTTTTGCAGCAATAGACAACTAAAGCGCTGGTTTTCTCAATGGGATGAGCAGATGTCCTGACATAAGACATTTACATCTTGGTGAAATTAGAAGGACTCAATCCTTTGCTTTACAAGTCAAAAACTCAATGTTATTAGTTCATCCAAAAGTTATGACACCCTAGGAGATCAATAATGCCCACTTGATACCCAACTCACAACAGCATTACTGTTAATCCAGAATTCCAATTTATTAATTTACAATGAGAAATGGACAAGCCATTGTTCAGAATGTTAAATACATTCAAGAAACCAAATTAAAATCCAATGGTTTGTGGGAGATGACTCCCAGGGTTGAGCTTGGTGCTGGCACTGTGGGATCAACAATGCCATCCTAACCAAAAGAAGGGTAACAAATAAGGTATCAGTGGCTCAGAGTGTTCAAATAGAGTCCAGAGGCTTCTCTGGAGGTCACTCTTACATAAGCTTCAGTTAAACCCTGCTACCTAACATAACTTGCCAAACCCCAATCAAAACCACTCCAGCTAATCCTAAAGAACACCTAGGGCATTATATAAGATTCTACAAATGTTCCATACACTAGGGTAACTTTTCAGAAACCTACAACCTTCAGGTGTGTCCCTGGACCAGAGAAGTCCTGAAATGCAGAGGGGCCAGCCTCTCCAGGACATCACCTAGTTCCATCCCCCTATCCCATATTATCGACAACCTTCTAACATGTAAGAGGTAGAATGGCCATAGCCCTAATACCCCTACAGCATGGGAGAAAGATCAAAGGTGATGGTGGAGTTATACAGAGAAGGTAGGATTAACAAATGAGTATGAGTGCTGAGTCAGTATATTGATATTTCTTTTAGTCTCCAGTACCTTAGAGGAGCTAGAAATCAAAACCCAAAAATTGTGGAATTATAACCTATACCAAACTCTGAAATCTGTTCTACAACTAATTGTTGTGATGTACTTTGAAATATATTGCTTTTTGATATAAATGTTATTTTTCACAAAAAAAGGGAAAAAAAAGAGAAGGAGGAGTATAACAGAGAAGATAGGATTTAACAAATGAGTATGACTGCTGAATCACTATACTGATCTTTCTTTTGGTCTCCAGTGTCTTGGAGCAGCTAGAAGAAAAAATGAAAAATTGTGGAACTGTAACCCATACCGAACTTTTAAATCTTGTTAAAATGTCCTTGGAAATTTATTGCTTTTTTGTATATATGTTATATCTCACAATTTTTTTTAAATGCTAAAAAAAATCCAGTGGTGTTTTATGTGGATAAAATTAGAAGGAAAGTCTTTGGATATTCTTACAGAAAATGTCCATAAACCATAGAAGCTGAATTTTAAAATATTTTCTCCTTTCTAGTGGTATTTCTGCAAAAAGCACTAATCACTTAGAACCAAAGCACCGTCTTTCTTGGTCATGCTATATAAATGGGCAAATTCTTTGCCATCTAACTCTCCCGCTCCAATATCCATGGTGTCCACAAGAGTTTCAGTCATTACAATTTTACCTCAGACCATATGTTACAGTTAATCAGTTTGTAACTTTAAGATTTATTCCTCAGGAAATTTTAGGTAAAACCCTTATATTCTACTTCTTAGCCAAATCTTATGGTAAGAATCCCAGAGAAAATTGATTCCATAGATTTATATTCATTTCTTCAACTCCAGAGAGGGACATTCCCTAATGACACAAAATTCTGGAAATACAACCTCTCAGGATATTTCAAACCTCCGCCTTCTGCAGACTCCCTAGTAAACATGGCCCTTTTTTGTCAAATCCTAATGATATCAACTAGAAGTCATCCCTTTGAGACACAGATGCTTTCTGTAGCTAGTGATGTACTTTGGAACAAGATGTGCTCTAAGTTGGTAAAACCTGCAGACGTAATAGGTTCCAGGAATCTTTAAACTAATTGATAATAGATCCATAACAGTTATTAGAAGACTCTTAAATACTGGAGTACAGCCCTAATTTTTCATAGAGAGTATTAATAAATACTTTTCCATAAACTATTTCTTCATTTTGCAATCAGAAATAAACTGCTTTTCTGTCCCAGGCACATCAGCATATTAAAAGTGCTGCTGAAACCCACCTACAAACAAAATCATCAATTCTTCTCCCCCTCAGAATGCTTCTGTCCCATATGCATGTTAAACCAGACACAGGTAGACCCAACCAGAGAACTTTCTATGCCTTTGCTCTTTACTTCCTTCCTCCTCCCACAATGAAGTTCTTATTTCAGCTGCTTCTTCCTCCAGAGAGCTAACACATTAATGTCTGATAGTCTACTTACTGTATTACGCTTCCCAGAGGGTTTGCATTTTCACCAAGTAAAAAAGCCTGTCTAGACGTATTTCAGACTTCAGGGACCTCACAGAAGGTCATGGTTTTTAAACTTCAGTATTAAAAGGATCATTAAGAACTTATTTAGGATGCTATTCTCCTTTCTCATTCCAACAGATTCTTCTCTATAAGTGTAAGATAGAGCCCAGAAACCTACACCTATAACAAATCACGCACCACCCGCACCCCTGGGATGCTGAAGTGAGGAATCTGAAGATCACTCTTTGCAGAAATGTTGTAAAGGAAGATATTTTAGGACTGGGGAAGTCTAAATTATCAGAAACCATAGCCCCCACCCCTTTTACTTCAACTAGTATAAGCACATACTTGCAATTATAGCTGTTTCATTCCCTAACCAGTTGTAATTTCTCTGAGGCTGCTCTGGCAAACCCAAACCCACAAGTGCCCACTTTCTCAACAGGCATTAAATTGCCCTTTGGGTTCAGATGGGCTTCATTTCAATGTCAGGTTCCTGTTCTCAGTTATTCTAGTTCTGAGAGTTTTATTTAGTGACATAGCCGAGCCATATGCCATGATCCCTGGCCTTGGTTTCTCCCTAGTCTGTTCCTTCAGCACTTTCCTGGCCCCAGGATTCCCCAGCTCAGTAAGTTGTCAGCCTCTGGTCACAACAAGCCCATTCAGTGCCCCATTCTACTGACCCAGAGCCCTGATGCTAATGCCTGAGCCACTGTTTTCCCAGGATGATCTATGGGCCACTTACATTGTTTTAATTGTGCGTGATTAGGGTGAGAGATCCAGAAACATACATGTTTAATAAGTTCCCCAGGTGATTCTTAGGTGTACTCAGTGTGAGAATCAATGGGGTCGAACAGTTTCTCAAACTTGCTTAATGATAAAAATTGTCTAGATACTGGGTGAAAAAAATAGAGCTTCTGGGCAGGCCACGGTGGCTCAGCAGGCAGAGTTCTCGCCTGTCATGCCAGAGATCCAGGTTCGATTCCCGGTGCCTGCCCATACACAAAAAATATATACAGATAGTTTCCCAGACCTCATCCTCTAGTTATTTTAATTGGTGAGGAGGTGGGCTTTGTTTTTCACAAATGTTCCAAGTAATACTAATAATCAGGCAATTTGAGGAAACCATAACGTAATGGCATTAAGGGTGAAGGACAGAGAAAACTTTTTAAATTCAGTTTTACATTAGGCTGAGTATTAAAGTTAGAAGAAGGAAGCTAGCCGGTATTAGAGAAGCAATCCTTAGGAGATAACATTTAGCTTAATAAGAAGTCTGGTACTCATATTTCATCCCTCACATATGCAAATATTTTAAGTGGTAATGAAGGGATTTTTTAAAAATATTTGAGTCTTTAAAACTGATGCTGCAAGAGAGATTTTTCAGCACCTTTTAAAGAGATGAATTACTTCAATTCTTTGAATCATGTTTCAAATTTAGCCTTGCCAATAGAGCATTTAAATCTGGAAACTCTTTGGCAGATATGCTGTAAATATAGGAATGTTTAAACTATTCATCTTTGAAACACTATTCTCAGTACATAACCACTACTGAAATTTATTGTGAAATTTTCTGAATTAAATATTGGTAGCCCAGGTCTCTCTCATCATCCAATCAATATCTGCTAAATCCCAAAATCTCTTTGGAATTTGTTTTAGTAGTACAAATCATTGATGCCCTAAAAAAAAGGTAGTGAGAATGGAAGGAGGGGGTCAAATATTAGATTAATAAGACTAGCCACCTGGTGTCACTGTTCTTGACAATTTTTCAGTAATAATAAAATTACCAAAAAAAAGTTCATAATTGCAGTTACATATGTATGTTTGTACAAATATGTTACAAAATATGAAAGATATTGAGAAATACAGCTAGGAATTGGAGGTAGAAAGCACTACATGGTATCCAGTTTCAGTTTGTGCACATCCTACATGGAATTCCTCTTTCCAGTAGGGGAAATAACTCAAGGGTTATCTGATTTTCATAGCCTTCATCTGAAACAGCAAGAGGTAGTGAAAACAGCAGTTGGATTTTGCAGACATAGGACCTGACTTCAAATCTTGACTGTCACATCGGCTGTATGATCTGGGCAAATGACATCATATTTCTTTACTTCAATTGCTTTAACCATGAAAGAAAAATGACAGCTCCTGCCTGTTTCTACTACAAAAAGTGGTTCTGAGATAATTTTTTTTAATGAGAGGAAAATTATTTATGAATATGCTCTATAAACTCAAGCTGCCACACAACATAAATGTGTTGTTTGCCAACTCTGCTTTATTCAATTGTGTTAATAATTTTCCTTACCATAAAATATCTATTTTGGGGTTCATGGGTAGTTCAGTGGTTAGAATGCCCACCTTCCAGACAGGAGACCTGGGTTCGATTCCTGGATCATGCAAAATATTTTTCCCCACTTTTTTTTCTCTCATATAGTCTACTGCACCAACCAAAGCCTTTTCACCAATGTGTCTGCTGGGTTCAGAGATTTTTGGGGCCCCCTTGCCTTTGCCCCACCTGATGCTGTGCAATCTACTGGTGCCGAAACTAAGAAGGATGAGAATGCAAAGGGCCCCGATGCTGGTCAGGCCTCTGAACCATTGTCCATCCTGATCACGTGGCCAGCCTTGGGTCCAGAGTGTGATGCACTATCCTCTTCTCACTTACTATACTATTTTCCAATGGCTCCTATAACAAATGACCACAAACCAAGTGGCTTAAAACAACACAAATGTATTCTTTTGCAGTTCTAGGCATCAGAAGTCCTAAATGGATCTAGTAGGCTAAAATCAGAGTTATCAGTAGGGCTGCATTCCTTCTAGAAGCTCTAGGAGAGAATCCACCTCCTTGTCTTTTCCAGCTTCTAGAGGCCCCATGCAATCTTTGGCTCAGGGTCCCTTCCTCCATTGTCAAAACCAGTAAGTGGCAGAGTTCTCACCTGCCATGCCAGAGACCTGGGTTCAATTCCCAGTACCTGCCCATGCAAAAAAAAAAATGTTCGAATCTATCTCTCTCCTCCTCTCTCCCTGCCCTTCTCCTCTCCTGCCGTCCTCCTGCCTCCCCTTCTCCCCCAGTTCCTCCCTTCTGGTCTCTTTCTCTGACCTGACCCTCCTGCCTCCCTCTTATAAAGACCTTTGCAACAACAATGACCTGCCTGCATAACCAGGATAGTCACCCGAAGTCAAGGTCCCTCACTTAATCACACCTGCAAAGTCCCTTTACCATGTCACACAGTCACAGGTTTAGAGGTTGGGATGGGACCTCTTTGATGGGGGCATTATTCTGCCTACCACACTTGCCCCATCTGCTCTACCTTTGAAGTCTAGCTCTCCCCAAGCTGAGAGGCAAAGCTGTAGTCAGTCTGCCCAGGTCCCCTCATCCTTGATGTTCCCAGTAATAACTGGATACAGACACCTTTCATTTTAAAGATTTTTATTGCTGATCACTATGGAAAATTAATAAGGGCAATGAAAGTATTAAATTAGGGGCATTATCGAGGTCCAGGAAATCTTATGAAGTCAGAGGCAGTAGACCACAGTGGGTGAGAACTCGGAATTTGGTGTCGGCAGGACCTGAGTCAGAGAACCAGTTACCAGCTTGTGCTCTGACTACAGCTCAATCTATTCGTCTTGGCTATTACTCAACTCAGATTGAGGATCTGCTTCAGTCCAAATCAGCCTCCTCTGGAGAGAGGAAATTCAACGGTTTTATCTCCAAGATTGAAAAGGAATGGAAACAAAGTGTGGTGAAGGAGCAGAAGGTCTTGATTGGGGCATGGCCTCTGGAGCCAGGCTACCTGGTCAATTACTTCCATCGCGGGGCATGTAAACCACTTAGAACAGTGTGTAGGACATAATATGTGCTATGTACATGTTGGCTTTGCTGTGATGATGAGGGTTCCCACATGGCTGGCCGAGAAATGGTCTAAAAGAGAGCCAACCCTACCCTCTTAGCATGCCCACACTGGGCAGGGACAATCACAGGGTGGATGATAAGGCTATTGGCGAAATTGTGCGTGCTTGCTATGTGCCAGGCACCTTGCTGGGCAAATTTATATGCTCTCATATAATCCTCTCAACTCAATAAAGTAGGTCTATTATACTTCCCATTTAACTGCGAGGTTCTTATAACCGTTTTCTTCCCATCTGCAAGCCCCAGCCAGTGCTGTTTCTTCTCCCTGCCTTTGCTCACTCTCTCCTTCCCCCCCACCTCCTCCCCACCACCACCCCTTCCCACTCACACCCTTTCCCTTGCCTCTTACCCACTGCTCCCCACCCCCCAGGCTGGGTTGGGGGGACTTCCTGTGTTTTCCCACGATGCCCTGTTCATACTACTTTCATAGCACACGCACAATTGCATCATACTATTTTTTCCATACCTCACTTCCCATTTGTATTAGTTAGGGTTCTCTCAGAAACAGAATCAACAGGTAACATTCGCAAATATAAAGTTTATAAAAGTGTCTCACATGACGGCATGAACGCAGAGTCGAAAATCTGCAGGGCAGGCTGTGAAGCCAAGGATTCCATTGGAGGGTCTGGATGAACTCCACAGGAGAGGCTCTCCAGCCAAAGCAGGAAGAGAGCCTCTCTCTTCTGAATCCTCCTTAAAAGGCTTCCTGAGATTAGATTAAGCATCACTCATTGCAGAAGACCCTCCCCTTGGCCGATTACAAATGGAATCAGCTGTGGATGCAGCTGATGTAATCATGATTTAATTCTATGAAATGTCCTCATTGCAGCAGACAGGCCAGCACTTGCCCAACCAGACAAACAGGTCCCACCACTTGGCCAAGTTGACACATAAACCTGACCATGACACCATTGCCCTGTGAGGTCTTGAGAGCCAGCACCATGAATTTTTAACAAATAAGTATTCAGCACAGGGAGGAAATACTGAAAGGTTAGACAAAGGAAATCATCAGAAAGGCATATAAGCATGTAAAAATTTATTATATTACAAATTGAAACTACTCTAAACGTCCAGCAATAGGGATTGGTTAAATGCATTCTAATTCCTCTCCCGTATTTTCCAAGATAGTTAATAGTCACGGAAGAGTGCTTGGGATATACTGCTGTGTGAAACAAACAGGAAACAAAACTATACAGATAGCATGGTTGTAACAGTGTTAAAAAAAAAAAGCCATTCAGGTAGAAAGCCTACTGTAAAAATACTAAAATACAAATAGGAGTTGTATGAGTATGAGTGAATTTTGGGTTATTTTTATTGTCTTCTGAAACTTTTCCATTTTCCAAATATTCCACAGAAAAGTCAGATAATTACCATTTTTATAAGCATTTTTATCCAAAATATATTCAATGCAGAAAACTAGAAAATTCAGATTAAAAAAACTGAAAAGCTAAAACCTATGTAATGCTACGTTCGCCATCGTTAGCATACTGGTAGCTACAGCCGGCAGTTTCGGTGGCCTGCACCTGGTAAGGCGCGATCAGGAAACAGCTTTTACTTCTTTTCCCACCACCTCTTTCAGACCGGCTCTGTCAGCATGGGTCCCTCACTTTCAGGTGTAAGAACCGCTTATCCTCCCTCCCACTTCAGAGCTGAGCCAAGGACTGGAGACCTGCGGGGTCAGGGGGTGGGTGGTGGGGGGGGTAGCCTCCTCCACCTGGCTGTGACTAGGAAGCTGGGTCTGACTTAAGAGGAAGAAGGAGAAGAAAGAGACTTTCCTTAGCTGAGACTTTTGTGTCAACAGCCTGCTGTCGAGCAGTGCAGCGGTGGCTGGGTGCGCCTGCCACGCAGGAGGCCCGAGTTCCATTCCCGGTGCCTGCCCATGCCGACAAGGACAAAAACCACAACAACAACGCCCTGCGGTCCTGGCAGGCAAACACATTTCCATCCTCTATCATGGGCTGAAGGGCATCGTCACGGGGAACCTCTGTCCATACCATTCCCTGACACCAGCCACGCTCTCTAGGGTACAGACGTCCCCTAAGCATCTGCATCTTAAGGACTCGCCCACAGCCTCTTCCTGCTGTTTCCCCCCGCTGCTGGGGCAGGCAGCCCTCTTCAGCATCCACTTGGGTTCACCATCTTTGCCTCTACACATTCCCACAGCTGCCCTCTCTCGGAAAACTGCAGGCAGCTTCCCAAAGTCAGGACGTCCAAACAAGGGGCAGTCACCAGTTTCTATCTGCTTTGTATTTGGCCCAAAGGTGCTGGGCACAGATACACAGTGGTCCCTTGAAATAGCTCCTATTCCACACCTGTGCGTCTCTGTGGCTCAGTACGGTGAGGGTCAGTGCATCTGAGCTGTTCAGCAGCCACCCAGGAGAGGAATGCAAAACCAAGCTCCCATTCCTGCAAGAGCTGCTCCGATCTCTTTATTTGGTTTGGAGGGAAAATTCAAAGACTCCTCTGCTACCCCTTCAAAGAATACACCCCTCAAATATCCAGGCTGTGCTCCCACAGGCTGACTGGTGGCAGGTACTTGGCGGAACTGGATCAGTACCTGGTAACAGGTCGCCTGGGGGCATACTTATCGTCCCCTGTCCCCAGCTTTGAGCCTTTAGCTAGAATTCTGCAGCAACAGAAAAAGTTTCATTTAACATCAGTTATGTAAGTATACCTTTTTCACAAAAATGGTATTGTATGTACACGTTAATAAGCACTGTGTCTCAAAATGTACTGCTGCTCTATTATATGCTTGGTATTAACAGAGATAAAAAGACAAAAATGATTTTTTAAAAATCCCCATCCTTAAAAAAGCCTGCAATCCAGCAGGGAAGACAAGACATGTGAACACATAACTGTAATAAAAACATTACAAATGCCATAAAAATGACCAAAAATAAAAAAAATTATACAGAAAGGGAAGATTGCTTCCAGCGAGGGGCATAGAGGAACATTTCTTAGGAGAGGTTAAATTTCAGCTAGACGTTGAAGAATTGGTGAAATCTTAACAGTGAGAAATGAGGCGGGGCAGGGAACAACATATTCCAAGGACGGAAAACACTGTGAGTGAAAGCTCAGAAACTGAAAAGCATAACATGTCTTTGGGGAATACTGAGTAGTTCCATTTTCTGGGGAACGCAGTATTGTAGAAGAGAATTGTGAAAACACGTCTTGGGACTACATCAGTGAGGGGGGGCTGGAATATCTGGGCTGTTCATTTGGCAGTGGGAAAGCCCTGAAGTTGGTGAATTACAAAGAGACACCAGGCTGTGCAAGGACTCAAGGCAAGCAACGCAGCTAGAGGAGTTTGCAACAATCTCTACCTGAACTAGGACCGTGGGAGCGGGAATGAAAAGGAACGCACCAACTCCCGCGACCTTACATAACCTCCCAGGCATTCAGCCCATCAATCACCCTGATAAAAGCAGCACAGCGTTGCCAGAGAGGCTTTGGGTTGACTGCCAGTGCCGAAGGATTTGCACTGAGAATACAAATTCCCATTTCTTATCTCCCTCCAGGCCAGGGTAATGCATTTTCAGAGAGAGGGTTCTAAAGTTAAGGGCCCAGCCTGAAATCATCGAAAGAAGCGAAGCTAACGAGCCCATAAGGGACTCATGCTCACCAAGGGAGTTGTAAAGGGTCACAGGCCCATGTCAGAAGGTTTAAATGGCAGGGAAGAAGAAAGGGATGGCAAACTGGCCAGCATCTTCTTGAACCCACCTCCATAAGAAACCTTCCCAGAACAGCCACATAGCAAAATGTCCCGAGTAAGGAATGATCTGTGCTAATTGAGTAATAACAGTAAGTGCTCCCAGTGGATTGTGAATGTTTAGACTTGTACTGCTAATGTGAAGGGCTATACAGCACTCAATTTCTATAATAGGTACCCTAATAAAGTGTCAATCCATAACCCGGAATTGTTAATATTCTGATCCATCTTTGTAGTTATTATCATAAATGCCAAGTTTAATGGCTGCTAAGGCTTTGCTGCATTCTGGACTGATAACAACCCCATGTAGCTACCTTGATGTTTTACAAATTTCACTTTGGCGCCGGATGCAATTAATGATCAAGCATTTCAAGAGTGGGTCAAAAGGGGAAATAATGAAAGCAGAAGAAACTGTCATTGGCAAATGAAGGTCATCTTTGTGAGAAGGAGGGACACCGATTGTGCATGAAGAGCAGAAGACTCCGCAAGCTTCTTTACTGGTACTGCACTGCCATCTAGAGGGAAAGCAACATTGCCTACGACATGCAACGGGTACAAACCAACAATTTTTAAATAATTGCAAGTACAATTAATGTAAAACAGAATGCATGTGCAATTCTAGAGTTATCTTTTCAAAGAAAGCCTGCTCCAAAAGGAAATAGAAATAGCTTCTGAATCAAAAATAGAGATAAAGGAGTTTCAAAATAAGGGATATGCATTTCCCCAGAAATCTGAAATATGAGGGTCAGCGAATTAAGCATGGCCTGGCAGCGGTAGAAAGATCAAGACGCAAACAGATTAGAAGAAATTAGGGGAGGGGACAAGGAAAAGGAAAATTTTACTGGGAAGGCAGGAACCGTTAAGGACTTGGGTAGCAAAAGGTGGGCCAGAATTTTTGCAGAAGCAATAAAGTTTACTCAATTTGCTACAAGTTGCTAAATTGGTGAAACCAAACGCATCACAGAGTCCATTTCTTCTGGGCTTCCTATGCCTTTTTTTACACTCTACTACTCAACCTTGGATTCTGTTTTTCTGCTTATATGACCTCTCAGCCGCAATCCTGTAGAGCAGGGAGCACATAAAGTAGGAGCGGGAAAAAATGTCCACGGTAACAGATGCCATGTCAAGCATGAATTATTCTAAGATTGAGAAAGTAAAGCTGATTTTTTTAATGTAACTAATGTGTAGTGAATAAAAAAAAAAAACTCTGTAGGCTCGTCAGATGTCACACATATACTCAGATTATCCACCCAAGGCCTGTGCACCTGACTGATCAAGCTCAAGCATGAAGAGATGTTAAAAGGCGGCGGGGGGTTGGGGAGGGGGGCAGGTGATCCCGCTTCTTACAAGGCTGGTCCTTAAGCTTCAGCTTCAAATTGAGTCACTTTTTTCTTTATTTCTTCCTTTTTCTCCTTTTATCTTGGGGAAATTTTAACTTACCTGGCCTTTATATTATCTAGTTTCACCTTAAAATGTTACCTGCTCATGTCTATCCTTACCAAATAAAAATAATCTTCAGATGGGAGGCCAGAATAAGGCCTTCTGAACTCCTCAGAGCTCCACACTGGATGTGTCGCCACAGATCCCACAAGCACCCTTGTTTGGTTTTAGTCGTGCCTCTCATCCCTCATAGCTACCTTTGGTTTTTTTCTCTTCTCAAGCAGGTCGGCATTCACCTTTAGATTATCCGTTAACTAACGACCTCCAAGAGATTCTGGCTTGGCTGTCCATGACCTTGCATGGGTCAGCTCTGCTCATCTCGGATCATTCCCTAAATCTCCACGTTGTCACCAGCAGCTTGACCCTTACGCAAAGGTACAAAATATTCATCGTGAACAGTGGCTCTGACTGTGTAGACTGCACACTGACCAAGTAGGACTCCTGGCGTATAATCAGGAAGCAACTTTGTTTTGTCAACTGCTAGTCCTTAAAATATTATCTTTGAGGCTAGATCAACTCCCTTCCCCAGACAAAAACATTAAGGCGAGCTTCATGACTCTTCTGGTTCCTCTCAACAATGCCAACAGTTCTTCCCCATGGGGGCAGACACCTCTGATGCCTAAGTCACATTCCCTCAGCTCACACCTGATTTCAGCAGCAGTCATAGTGAGCAGTTCTTGGTGACTCAGACTCACCCAGAAGCAACAGGACTAGCAGAATGATGGGACATACTATTAAACGTTCAACTGAGGCACCAGCTCAGGGTTGATATCCACAAGATCAGGGCATTGTCCTCCAGCTGCAGTAAATGCAACTCAACCTATGCAGATATACCAAGCTGCAATACTCGATATCTAAATACATGTGTACGGACCCAATGGGTGAATGTGGTATTTGCCCCTCTCACCATCATGCTTTCCTTCCTGTCCTCTTGGGCTCTCTGATCAGAGATTGTGGTTCTCTGGGGGGTTCCATTTCTACCAGGAGGCTTGGCAAGGGCTCCACTGAACCTGTAGCTACAATTGCTACCTGATAACTTTTGTTTTCTTGTGCCATCGGGCCAGCAGACAAGTTAAAGGAGTTACTACGCTGCAGGGGCAATGGACCCTGCTGGTGGTGAGGAACCAGGATTGCTGCTATGTTGTGGGAGCATGAAGGGGTATGTTGGTAGCTGTGGTGGCCACTTAGTCTTCTGGGGCTTTCATATCTGATTAAAACAGCAAACGGGCAACCACAGCCATCCATGCCTAATAAGTGCAAGAAACCAAGGACTCAGACCCTCAGGTATGAGCGATTCAGTCACCATCTGACAAGCAAACTAGACTTGCAAAGTATTATCTAAGGGACGTTGAGAAGGGATGGAAGAAAAGGGAAATAAAGAGGAACCATGGCTTTGTGACCTCCTCCCTGCAGCAGCAGGGACTAAAGCTTTTCTTCTAACCCAATGTATTTAGTCTTTCATACAAATTGGAGTCAGCTGCCCCCTTGAAGACTCAGTGACACAGTGGACTTCATGTGGGGTACAAGTGAATATGGGCAGCATGAGGGGTGGGCTGTGTAAATGCCTCCAGGTTCCATATCTCATCCTCAAGGCCCACCTCTAATGTTAGCCATCACTGTGTATCCAAAGACTCTCCCCCAGCTGCCCTATCTGTACCCACTTGACATTTCAAGCAAACAGCACATATATTTATGCATTCTGTCCCGGGGGAGGACATAAATCAAGTTTTCCTGTGGTCAAAGCAAACCAATGCTTTCTCCAAAAGTCCTGTCCCTCTCCTACAACCTCCAACCCTTGATACCCTAGATGAGGGGACAGTGTCTAACAGGAATACAACCAGTTTTCAAATACTTTCTTTGAAAATTATGCATCATGGGCTCCCAATTCTCTTTTTTTTTTTAATCATTTGTCTTCTCCCCTTTATTGGGTTGCTGTTTTTCCTAGTTCTGAGTTTTAGAGTACTTAATATATTCTAAATACAGTCCTTTATCAGATATATGCTTCACATAGATTTTTCTGTCTATGGCTTGTCCTTATATTTCAGTGTCTTTTGAAGAGCATAAAGTTTTAATTAAGTGAAATTCTATTTATCCTTTTTTTTTCATTTATAGTTGTGTTTTTAGTGTCACACCTAAGAAATCTTTGCTTAACACAAGGTCACTGAGATTTTCTCCTATGTTTTCTTCTAGAAGTTTGATATTTTTAGGTTTTACATAAAAGCCAATGATGCATTTTTTTGTATAGTGTGAGGTATGCAATCCAAGTTCCCTTTTTTTTACAGATGGATATCCAATTGTTTCCACACCATTTGTTATAAAAGCCACTTCTCCACTACATTGTCATTGCACTTTTGTCAAAAATCAGTCGTCCATTTATGTGTGGAATTATTTCTGGACTCTATTCTGTTCCATTGTTCTGTTTGTCTGTCTTAATGCCAGCACAATGCTGTTTTGATTATTGTAGCTTTATGATAATTCTTGAAATCAGGTAATGTTAGACCTCAAGCTTTTCTTTTTCTGGACTTTTGACTATTCTAGGCCCTTTGTAGTTCCACTTGCATTTTAGGATCAACTTGCTGGTTTCTACTGCTGGGATTTTGATTGGGATTGTCTTGAGTCTATAAGATCAACTTGGGGGGAATTGATATTTTAATATTGAGTCTTCCACTTTGCGGGTTTACTTATACAAGAAGTTTTCACACTTTTAGAGCATATTTACGAATCACCTGGGAATGTCTCTTAAATGCAGATTCGCAGTCTCCTTACTAGCCCGAGATCTTTCCCCTTCCCGGCCCCACCCCACCCCCCTCTTCCCTCCTGTCCACTTCCCCCTTCTCAACCTGCTGCCCCAGGCCACCTTCCCAGCGGGAGGCACTCAAAGCAGTGAGCAGGGAGCGGAAAGCGCTTTCTCACCCGGGGCCTAGAGCGGCACTCAGGGCCCCCAGCTTGGCTGGGATCACTGACTTCACAAAAGGGAAAGGCGGCCCCCACCGAAGAGGTCCTGAGTGAGCTACCCCAGGAGCCGGGAAGTCAGGCAGCAGCATGAAACCAGAGAGCGTGCCTCCCTGGGACCCCCGAAGTGCTTGCATCTCAGTGGCTGAATCATGGGCAAGTGGTGCTGGGCACAAAACCCAACGCATTCTTTGTAGTGGATGTCCAGAAGAGCCAGGGCCCCAAGGTTCCCACTGCGAAGACCTGGAGCCTGGAGGCGACAACCCACAGGGCTGGGGCGCCCATGGCATGGAGCGCAATCTCTCCAGATCACTGTTAGCCACCGGAGCACCCCATCAGAGTGCTGTCTCCCATCTGCCCACGCCGATCCGTGTGCGTGGGAGGCGACGCCCACAAGAACTGGATCTTTTCCATCACAGGGACCAGCCACATATGGCGGGGCTTAGCTGATGTGGCCGTTCTATGGGACTCTGGGAGGTGACAGAAGATCTGATGACCAGAAGTGGTGCTAGGCACAAGGTGCTGCAGGTCGCTGTTCACAAGACCTCAGACAGCATCCCCAAGGACGAGGCTGCTCTAGTTTGCTACCTGCCGGAATGCAACACACCAGAGACAACTGGCTTTTAATAAAATGGGATTTATTTCATTAGTTCTTCAGAGGAAAGGAAGCTAACTTTCATCTGAGGTTCTTTCTTACGTGGAAGGCACAGGATGGTCTCTGCTGGTCTTCTCTCCAGGCCCCTGGGTTCCAACAACTTTCCCCAGGGTGACTTCTTTCTGCATCTCCAAAGGCCTGGGCTGAGCTGCAAGTGCTGAGATGAGGAATGCCAAGCTGCTTAGGCTGTGCTACATTGCGCTCTCTCATTTAAGCACTAGCCAATTAAGTCAAATGTCACTCATTGCAGCAGACACGCCTCCTAGCCGACTGCAGATGTAATTAGCAACAGATGAGGTTCACGTACCATTGGCTTATGTCCACAGCAACAGAACTAGGTGCCTTCACCTGGCCAAGTCAACAACTGAATCTAACTACCACATTTCCACCCCTTGTCAACTTGGCAACTACACGCATCACCTTAAACAATGTTAAGGTGCAAAAAAATCTCTTCTGGCTGTGGACTTGTGAATCTCAAAACAAGTTATCTGGTACCAATATGCAAAGGAGGATATTCACAGGATACAGGTTTTCATCTCCATAGGGAGAAATTGGAAGAACACAGATGTAAAACCTGCAGGGCAAATGCCACTGAATTTCAAAGTCTGAAAGTCATTCATCCTTCGGCTTTAGAAAGTGGCAGTCCCACCCCTTCCAAGGGCCTATGCAGTGGCCCGCCTCTTTCCAAATCAACTTTGGGGAACATCGAGACCACCTCTCGGCTCCACTCTCTCCAGGCATCAGGGCCACCCCTGGGCTCTCTGCCATTTCCGGGGCACACGCTCAACCCCTCCATGTGGTGGCAGCCAGGCTCTCCCAGTCCCCCAAGGAGCGTGCTACATCTTTTCCAAGGCCTGAGGCTGCACAACTCTTCCACTGCCATGAGAGGGGAGACTCATCCTCTGCCCACAGGGCAAACTCACCCTCTCCATGTATACGGGTGGATCCACTCTCCTGGCTGAGGTTTCTTGGCAAAGGACCCGAGCATCCATGGTTCTCACTCTGCAAACTCCAATTTGTCCCTTTGTGTCCCCCTTTGTCCAGATTGGCAGTGGTTCTGTTTACACCAACAGTCTCTTCAAGAACTTCAGGACTTCTCCATCATTCTCTTCACAGTTCCTCCAAAATCTTCCCCTTAACCATCCAAAAAAAAATTCCAACATATCTAGTATTTGCAAACCGCAGCAGGACCCCACTCTCCAGTACCAAAATCTGTTCTAGTTTGTTAGCTGCCAGAATACAACACACCAGAGGCAGATTGGCTTTTAATAAAAGGGGATTTATTTCATTAGTTCTTCAGAGGAAAGGAAGCTAACTTTCCGCCAAGGTTCTTTTTACACGGGAAGGCACAGGATGGTCTCTGCTGATCTTCTCTCCAGACCCCCGGGTTCCAACAACTTTCCCCAGGGTGACTTCTTTCTGCATCTCCAAAGGCCTGGGCTGAGCTGCAAGTGCTGAGATGAGGAATGCCAAGCTGCTTGGGCTGTGCTATGTTGCGTTCTCTCATTTAAGCACCAGCCAATTAAGTCAAACATCACTCATTGCAGCAGACACGCCTCTTAGCTGACTGCAGATGTAATGAGCAACAGATGAGGTTCACGTACTATTGGCTCATGTCCACAGCAACAGAACTAGGCAAGTTCACCTGGCCAAGTTGACAACTAAATCTAACTACCACAAAGGCAAACCCTGACAACTGCAAGGTCGGGACTCTGGCCTTCAACAAGAACGAGGAATTAGGAGCCCTATCTCTGGATGGCTTCTTTCATCTCTGGAAGGCTGAGAATACACCAGCTAAGCTCCTCTCCACCAAACTGACATATTGCCAAGAGAATGTATGTCTGGCCCGTGGCCGTGAATGGTGAGTGTCCACAGTGGGATCCAGGCTCATGGTTCCTTCTTGGATCCACGGCAGCCAGCACAGAATGTCAAGTCTGTGTGCTCCAGGGCACGAGGCAGTGACGTCCGATCTGTGAGCTCCTACCAGCACATCATCATTTAGGCACAGGGAGGGCCCCCTGCTGTTCTGGGACATCTGAGTCCACAAATTCCTGGAAGAGAGGCTCTCAGCTTGTTAGGGGTCCAGGCCCAGGCTGGCGGGGGAGAATCTGAAACTAACCGCTGGTGAAGGCTGCCTGAATCATGATGAAACCTGGAGGAATTATTTTTCAGACAATTGATTTCGTCCCCAGTGCTGTTTACACCACTGCTACAACTCTTCCAGAATGCAGGTCTTTGCAGCAGGAGGGCCTGTCCCTTCACTCTGTGGGAACTAGGCTGGGCTCTGCAGGTAATGACAACTAACTCTCCTGAAATGCACAGATTTACACTAACTTCATCCTCTGTTTTCTTTTCCTGTCTTTTGATTTTTTTTTCAGTTGTGTGAAGCATTCATGTTTTAGTGGGAACACCAGAGCTTACCTGTGGTTTCAGCATTTTACAAGAAGAGGCTCTGTACAGAAAACTGAAGGGGCTTCTTTTTTCCTTTGTGTAATAAGAATATTTATTACCTTTTTTTTCTTTGGTTTTCAACCAAGCATTGTTATTAATCCCTATCTGTATGTTTTCTTTACGTGATACACACTCTCGCCTCTCTGGCTTCCTCTTTAGGCTGGCATAGTCATTCTTATCCTTACTTTCGCCCTCGAGAGGCAGAGTGCCTTTATAACTATCTGGTTACTGTCAGACTTTCTGTGAAAGTGTGGGTACTGTGTACGTGTGTGTGCATGTGTGTGCATGCGTGTGAAAGCTCCTGTGCCTGTAAATACTATGTGTCGCTAAAATTACGGGGAGAGAGAACTACTTATAATAAAAATATTTATAAAAGAAACAACTTTATTTAGAGTCCAGCTTTGGGACTGGTTTTTATCTTGTTTTAAATGTCTAGCCACACTGATTAATAGGAAGTAAAACCGGAAAGAAAAACAAATCACCAGGAGAACCCTTTGAGAGAGATTGCAGGCATGCCAGGGCTGCCGCCCCTACCCGCCTTCCCTCCTGTGTGTCCTCCATGTGAGGCCACTTCTGCAGATGTCACTCCCCTTCCTCCCATCAGCTTAGGCAGTTTATTTTAAGGTTTTTCTCCCTTAAACCTCAGGGCCTCCAGCCCAGCAGCTCCGGAGACTGCAGAAGGATTGCTAGGACTTGGTGAAGAGAACCCCCAGCCTAATTGCCCCCTTGCTCCCCTCAAACGTGTTCTGATCTGGTATTTAGGGCCTAGGCTGGGGGCCTCAAGGCTGCTAAAATGCATATGCTTAACCCCCTAGCTTAGGCAGAAACACTTTTCTCCATTCTTCCATCCTCCCCGGTGGGTTTTGCTTTTGTTTTCTGTTAGGTTCAGCATGGGAGGTTGGGGTGGGCAGGGGTGCATGTGCGTGTGGCAGGGCGTCATGTGAAGAATACTCATTTTCCCACTGGCTGGGCTGGAGACGCCCCTCCAGCAATGTCGGCTCAGCTCTGTGAAGGGGAGGGGTGGCCTGCAGCCAGCAGCATTGTGCATGCAGCAGCCTCGATGTGATGAGGAATTTGCTCCCCCCTTGAACTGTCTGTTGGGTCCAAGGTTTTTAAACTTGCAGGCAACTGGCCGACTGTGACTGTGACATCCAGTGGTCCCCTGCTTTCCATGTAGCGTGGTGCAGGTAACTGATGGCGGTTTCCACCCACAAATTCGTCCCCTCCTCTAAGCACATACTTCACTTCTCTGTCAAGGCCCATTGTAGGGAAAGGAAAAGTCATCTTTTCTCCTGTGCCCCAGATTTTAAATTGCTCTCCCAGTTGTTCTCCTCTGCTCTGGGTATAAGGGTAGGAGACTGGGAAAAAAAGGTGTCCTCCCTTGATGATTGGGAGCTGCTGGGGAGGGGAGAGAGGAAGCGCACCCTTGTACCTTGGTGGCACAGGGCATACACCACTGGTTCTCACAGAACTTCTATCATTTCCAACTGGCTTGTACATTTAAAAAAAAAAAGCTTAAGTAGAATGATTTATGCTATTGCCTAACCATCTTCTGTGATGGGTAATGCATTTGATTGTTTCAGACTTTCTGTTTTAAAAAAGGTAGCACTTGAATTTTTACCAAGGAAAAATTATAAATATTATGCTAGTGGGGGAAAAATGTAGATTCCCCAGAGATTTTGATTCTGTAGGTCTGAAGAAGGGCTATTAACAGTTTTTGGTAATGTTTACTTTGAAATAATTTCAGAAATAATAATTACAGAAAAGTTTAGAAACATTACAAAGAACTTCTACTTTCACTTGGATTCCCCAGAAGTTAGTATTTTACCTTATTTCTTTTATCATCTCTCTCTTTCTCTTCTCTCAGTCTTTTTCTCTGTATACATATACACACTCTTCTGAACTCTTCTCACACCTCATTTTAAAATGTGTAATTTAGTGTTTTTGATGCTTCAGCACAAACTTTCATATTAACATCTTAAAAGTTGTTAGAAAGACCTGCTGTAGCTACCACACTTTTGTTGTATTCAAAGTGTGGTAGTTAGATTCAGTTGTCAACTTGGCCAGGTGAAGACACCTAGTTTTGTTGCTGTGGACATGAGCCAATGGTACGTGAACCTCATCTGTTGCTGATTTACATCTGCAGTTGGCTAGGAGGCATGTCTGCTGCAATGAATGACGTTTGACTTAATTGGCTGGTGCTTAAATGAGAGAACGCAACGTTGCACAGCCCAAGCAGCTTGGCATTCCTCAGCACTTGCAGCTCAGCCCAGGCCTTTGGAGATGGAGAAAGAAGTCACCCCAGGGAAAGTTGTTGGAACACAGAGGCCTGGAGAGAAGGCCAGCATAGATCACCCTGTGCCTTCCCATGTAAGAACCTCAGTTGAAAGTTAGCTGCCTTTCCTCTGAAGAACTAACAAAATAAATCCCCTTTTATTAAAAGCCAATCTGTCTCTGGTGTGTTGCATTCTGGCAGCTAGCAAACTAGAACACCAAATTTTACAAATCCCGTATAGTAGCTACAGTAGGTCTTTCTCTTTTCTTTCTTCTTTCCTTCTTTTGTTTTTGTTTTGTTTTGTTTTGTTTTTATTGTGGTATTTATCGTACACACAAATGAGAGCATATGAAATATAGGTGTTTTTTAAAGTACAATAACAAAATGAATACCCACGTACCCACCATCCAGCTTAAAAAGTTGTGTGTCATGTGGGCCATGATGGCTCAGTGGCAGAATTCTCGCCTGCCATGCCGGAGACCTGGATTTGATTCCCAGTGCCTGCCCATGTAAAAAAAAAAAAGTTGTGTGTCCCCCACCACACTGCCCTCTCTTTCCCAGAAGGGGGGATTTCCCTCTATTACATATTAGTCATTCCCTTACTTCTGTTTTTGTTTTGCCGCATGAATATATTCCATACAATATATTGTATACTTTTGCATGTTTTGAATTTTAGATAAATGGAACTATATTATGTATTTATCTTTGCATCTTGATGTTTTGAGATTCACCCATGCTGTACCACATAACTGTAATTTATTCATTTCTGTTTCTTGGTCATTATTTCACTATATGAATGTACCATAATTTATTTATCTGTTCTACTATTGATGGATATTTAGGCTATTTCCAGTTTTTAGTAACAGTGCCCATCAGGTGGCACTGTGTGCCTTCCCATGCAATGTTAGGCAAGCCAGAGCCCAGAGTTTTGCCTTGCAAGAGCTAAGTGAAGGCCCACAAATGCTTAGAGAGGAAACCACTGGCATCAGAAGCTGGAAGCAGCAGAACCAGGAACAAGGACCTGCAGATACCAGCCATGTGCCTTCCATGTGAGAGACATTGGCCTTTCTTGAGTCAAAGTATCTTTATCTGGATGCCTTAGTTTGGACATTTTTGTGGCCTTAGAACTGAAAACTTATAACTTAATAAATTCCCCTTTTAAAAGACATTCCATTTCTGGTTATACTGTATTCCAGCAGCATTTAACAAACTAAAACAGGTACATACCATTTATGAAATAGACTCTCTTTTCCCAATAATTCACAATGGCTACTCCAGGTATTTGTGAGTCTATTTCAGGGCTCACCATTCTGTTTTATTTGTAAATATAACTATATCTGCACCCATATTATATATTTTTTTCTTAAATTCTCCTGTTCTTTGTTCTGGTTTTACTTTGGAAACTTTTCAAACTTATAAAAAGTTGCTAGTATATTACACACACCTCTTTTTGGTCCTATACTATTTAAAAGTAAGATGCCAACACCCCATTACCCTCCAATACTTTACTGTCGAATTTCTACCAAAAAGGATATTCACCTACATAACCACAATACAACCAACAAAGTCAGGGAATTAACGTTGGTACACTACTGCTGCATCCTCTTCCCAAGAAATAAAAATAGTGTGATGTTTAGGTTTTGGTGTCAACTTGGCCAAATGATGATACCAGTTGTCTGGTCAGGCGAGCAGTAGCCTGACTATTGCTGCAAGGGTATCTCCTGGCTCGTTGATAAACCAGAAGGCTGATGTATTAAATCATCAGTCAGTTGACTGCATCTGTGGCTGATCACATCTACGATCAACTAAGGTGTGTCGCCCATAGTGAGATAATCCAATCAGTAGAAGGCTTTTAAGGAAGAGGAGAGGCTCTTTTACTGCTTCTTCAGCCAGTGAGCCTCTCATGTGCATTTCATCCAGACCCTTCATCTGAGCTGCCAGCTTCACAGCCTGCCCTGTGGATTTCAGACTCTTCCATTCCTACGGTTCTGTGAGACCCCTGTATAAGTCTCATATTTACAGATCTTTCCTGTTGGTTGTTTCTCTAAAGAAACCCCTCACTAAGGAGTGGTTCTTGAGAAATAGACTCTTGAAAATGGTTTTTCTGCATTTGGTTTTCTACTCTGACTAGACTCAGAGGCTAATGACTTTGTTTCCAATAATCAAGATGGCACTGGCAGTCCATGGGGTGAGTTAGCAAAAGAAATACTCAAAATATCACCATTAAATTATCCTAATTGCATGCTTATAAGAGGCAAGGCTTTGGGTGATATGTTTTTCACACATTTGCAGAGTTTTATGGTACTAATAGGTATAATGATGTTGGCTGGTTGTTGTTAGATTTGCTGGATACAGTGATGAGGGTTAGGATGAACTTAAGGCTTCAAATTTGAAATTTCAGTGCTGTATGAATGATGTAAAAGTTTCCATGTGTGCCCTGAAAAAAAATCTTATTTCCTAAAAACCAGACACAAAGCTTCATTGTGTGAGTAGCAGATTTACATGGTAAACTAAAATCTCAACCATCGGGGTGTCTGCTGTTAAAGCAAGAGCTTTGATTGGGAAAGAATGGATCCTGAAATGGGATATATGGCTTGATAATGATGGCAATAGGGAGAAGGAATCTGCTGAGACTTTGATGGATAGATCTGCAATTTACTGCCCTGAGGAAGGAGCTTCCTGGCCTCCAGTTTCCTCATAGGCGTCTACCACCTAACTTCCAACTAATGAGATTAACCCTTAACTGCCTGCTAACCCTGTAACCACCTCCTCTATGGAAACAGCCCTTACTCCTCTGTCTGGAGCCGCTATTCCTGTTGCACCAGATGAAATTGCAACTGAATGCCTGTTGAGGTAATTGGCATGAAAGACTCTTCTATTTCTTTTCACCATCTGTCCCTACCACCCCTCTTTTCTTCAAGACCTACAGCTATACTAAAGTCTCAATAAGCACTAAAAGAGGAGGTACAAAATGTGACCTATGAGGAGGAATGCCATATTCCAAAAGAACTGCATGAGTTTCCAATCTTTATAGACAGAAATCAGGGGAATATGTGTGGGAATGGATATTAAAGGTGTGAGATAATGGTTTAAGGAATATAAAGTTGGATCAATCTGAATTTATTAATTTTGGGCCCTTTAAGCAGAGATTCTGCATTCAGTGTTGTAACTTGAGGGTTAGAAAGTGTTTGTTTGGGTGTGCTGAAACATGGATCCAAAGGTGGCCAACATTACCTGATGTCAAAATGTCAGAATTGCCTTGGTATAATGTAGATGAGGAGATTCAGAGGCTTAGAGAAATGGGAATGTAAGAGTGGATTTATCATGGAAGACCTGTTCAACCCCCCCAGGAATGTCTCAACGTTCATGAGAACCTTGATAACTAAATTCGTAAGACTAGTCCATCATCCTGAAGGGCTCAGTAGTTACTTCTCTCTGTAGGCCAGATATTACTGTGGGAACTGCTGTCACTTAGCTGGAATCCTTAAACACAATGGGGATGATCTGATCCTGAGTTGGCAGAGTCCATCTGGTGACAGTTATTCACCATAGACAAGGTGGGTGTGGCTATCATAATGGACAGCAGACTCAAAGCAGCAGTCAAAATAATCTGACTTGCAGAGACATGTGATGTTGACTAATAGATCATGGGGTACCTAGAAGTAAAACAGATGAATTCTTGCTTGAGCTGTATAGGCAGAAGAATTCCAGGTCAAGTGAACATAAGTCTAACTTGAATTACAAAAACAGAGTCACAGCCCCTTATTCAATTCCCAGACTTGAGACAGTTTACAGACCCAGAGCCTGTAAAATGAGAGAAGGACCAGATAACTTTGGAGAAGGACCCTTTTACAGTCCCCAAAATTTGTACTGTTAAGCTTCCTCCCAGCCTTCCCCAAGGAGACCTACAGCCTTTTACCAGGGTGACTGAGCACTGGGAAAAAGGAAATGATCAGACATTTCATGGATTATTAGACACTGGCTTAGAAGTGACACTAATACTAGAAGACCTAAAACATCACTCTCTACACCAGTCAGAGTATGGGCTTATGGAGGTCAGGTGATCCATGGAGTTTTAGCTCAGGTCCATCTCACAATGGGTCCAGTGGATCCATGGACCCATGCTGTGGTCATTTCCCCAGTCCCAGAACGCATAATTGGAATCAATATACTCAGCAACTGGCAGAATCCCCACATTGGTTCTCTGACTCATGGAGTGAGGGCTATTATGGTAGCAAAGGCCCAGTGGAAGCCACCAGGACTGTCTCTACATAGTAAAATAGTGAATCAGAAGAAATACCATATTCCTGGAGGGATTGCAGTGATTAGTGCCACTTGAAGGGTGCAGGAGTGGTGATTCCCATCACATCCCCATTCGAATTTCCTATTTGGCCTGTGCAGAAAACAGATGGGACTTGGAGGATGACAGTGGATTATTGTAATCTTAACCAGGTGATGACTCCAATTGCAGCTGCTGTTCCAGATGTGGTATCATTGCTTGAGCAACCAAGCACATCACCTGGTACCTGGCATGCAGCTATTGATATGGCAAATGCTTTTTCTCGATAGCTGTCAGTAAGGACCGCCAGAAACAGTTTGCATTCAGCTGGCAAGGCCAACAGTATGCTTTCACTCATCCTGCCTCAGAAGTATAGGAACTCGCCAGCCCTATGTCACAATTTTGTCCACAGGGATCTTGACCATTTCTCTCTCCCACAAGACATCACCCTGGCCCATTATATCGATGATATCATGCTAATTGAACCTAGTGAGCAAGCAGTGGTAACTACTCTAGACTTATTGGTAATGCATTTTTGGTTCAGGGCATGTGAGATAAATCCAACAAAAATACCAGTTCCTTCCACCTCAGTGAAATTTCTTGGTATCAAATTTCATGGTGTCGGGCATGTCAAGATATCCCTTCTAAGGTAAAGGATAAGCTGTTGCATCTGGCCCTTCCTATGACCAAAAAAGAGGCATAATGCCTAGTTGGCCTCTTTAGATTCTGGAGACAACATACTCCTTTTGGGATGTGCTCCTCTAGCCGTTTTACTGAGTGATCAGAAAAGCTGCTAGTTTTGCGTGGAAAGTGGAACAAGAGGAGGCTCTGTGACAAGCTGCTTTGTCTCTTGGGCCAAATGAACCAACAGATGCAATGGTGCTCGTCATGCCAGTGACAAATAGGGATGCTGTATGGAGCCACTGGCAGACTCCTATAGCAGAATCACAATTCATACCCTTAGGATTTGGGGACAAAGTCTTACCATCCACTGTAGATATCTACTCTCCTTTTGAGAAACAGCTTTTAGCCTTCTACTGGGCCTTAATAGAGACTGAACACTTAACCATGGGCCACCAAGTTACCAGGAGACCTGAGTTGCCTATCATGAGCTGGATGTTGTGTGACCTACCATGCCATAAAGTTGGGTATGCCCAGCAGCACTCCATCATAAAATGGAAATGGTATATAAGAGATAGGGCTCAAGCAGGTCTTGAAGGCACAAGTAAGTTACTTGAGGAAGTGGCCCAAATGTCTACAGCCTGACTCCTGCCACATTACTTTCTCTTTCCCAGACGAGAACCATGGACTCTTGGGGAGTTCCTTACAGTCAGTTGACTGAGGAAGAGAAAATTCAGGCCTGATTCACAGATAGTTCTGCACGATATGTAGGGGGCACCCAGAAGTGGATAGCTGCAGCACTATAATCCCTTTCTGGGATGTTCTCAAAGAACAGTGGTGAGGGGAAAACCTCCCAGTGGACAAACTTCAAGCAGTATACCTGGTTATTCATTTTTCTTGGAAGGAGTACTGGCCAGAGGTGCATTAGTATACTGACTCATGGGTTTCTGCTAATGTTTTGGCTTGATGGTTATGGACTTAGAAGGAGCATGACTGGAAAATTGGTGACAAAGAGGTCTGGGGAAGAGGTATATGGATAGACATTTCTGAGTGGGTAAAGAACATGAAGACATTTGTGTCCCATGTGAATGCTCACCAGAGGGTGACTTTAGCAGAGGAAGGTTCTAATAATGAAGTGGATAAGATGACTTGTTCCATGAATACAAATCATTTTCTTTCCTCAACCCCTCCTGCCGTTGCCCAATGGGCTCATGAACAAAGTGGACATGTGGTAAGGATGGTGGTTTTGCATGGCATCAGCAATATCCATATCTCACCAAGGCTGACCTGGCTATGGCCACTATTGAGCGTACTATTTGCCAGCAGCATAGATCCACACTCAGTATCTGATATGACACCATCCCCTGAAGTAATCAGACTGCTACATTGGACCACTTCCATCATGGTAGGGGCAGTGATTTGTTCTAACTGGAATAGACACACACTCCAGAATTGGGATTGTATCCTCTGCATGCAATACTTCCATAAAAACTACCATCTATGGAATTACAAAATGCCTTATCCACTGTCTTGGTATTCCACACAGCATTATTTCTGATCAAGGAGCCCACTTCATAGCAAATGAACTGTGGAATGGGCACATGCTCATGGAATTCTCTAGTCATACCATGTTCCCCATCATCCAGAGGCAGCTGTGTTGATAGAACGGTGTAATGGCCTTTTGGAGACCAAATTATGGTGCCAAATAGGCAGCAATAACTTGTAGGGTTGGGACAATGTTCTCCAGGAGGCTGTGTATGCTCTGAATGAGCATCCACTGTATGGTGCTCTATCTCCCTAACCAGCATTCATGGGTCCAGGAACCAAGGGAGTGGCATCACTCACTATTACCCCTAGTAATCCATTAGGAAAATTTTGCTTCCTGTCCCTGAAACCTTAAGCTCTGCTGGCCTACAGATTTTAGTTCCAAAAGGAGGAGTGCTCCTTCCAGGAGACACAACAATGATTCCATTGAACTGGAAGTTAAGACTGCCACCTGGCCACATTGGGCTTCTCATGCCAATGAATCAACAGGCCTCAAAGGGATTACTGTTCTGTTTGGGGTGATTGATCCCAACTATCAAGGGGAAATAGGACTGCAACTACCCAATGGAGGTATAGAAGAGTTTTCCTGGAATGCAGGGAATCCCCTAAGGTGTCTCTTAATACTACTTTGCCCTGTGATTAAAGTCAATGGAAAACTGCAACAACTTAATCAAGGCAGGACCACCAATGGCCCAGAAACTTCAGAAATGAAGGTTTGGGTCACCTAACCTGGCAAAAAAAAAACACAACCAGCTGAAGTGCTTGCTGAGGGTAAAGGGAACATGGAATGAGTAATAGAAGAAAGTAGTGATACATATAAAATACAATCAGGTGACCAGTTCCAGAAATAAGGACTGTGATTGCATGACAATTTTCTCCCAATTTTGTTATAAGTATGTTTGCATTTGCACATAAGCAAATGTCTTGTTTTCCTCTTATCATATGATATAAATTGTATTCTTCATGTTATAGTATTTAAGTCATAGGATATAAAGTTTAAGAGTGAATGTTACCTAAGGACTTTCATCCTATTCTTGAGAGATGTAGTACATTTCTGGTTGTACACAGGAGAGTTGAGTATTGTTAGGGGACACATGTCTGTCACAGTGTTCTATTTGGAAATAGAGCATGTTTCAAGGTGACATCTATAGTTGCCAAGTTGGCAAGGGGTAGACTGTGATGGTTAGGTTCTGGTGTCAACTTGATCAAGTGATGATGCCGAGTTGTCTGGTGAGGCAATCACTGGCCTGACCATTGCTGCAAGGATATTTCATGGCTGGTTGACAAACCAGAAGGCTGGTGTAGGAAATTATCAGTCAGTTGATTGTAGTTATTGTGATATTACATCTGTGATCAATTAAGGCACATCTCCCACAAGTCAGATAATCCAGTCAGTTGAAGACTTAAAGAGAAGAGAAGCTTTTTCACTACTTCTTCAGCCAGTGATCTGCTTCTGTGGAGTTTGTCCAGACCCTTCATTGGAGCTGCCAGCTTCACAGCCTGCCCTACAGTTTTTGGACTCTTCCATTCCAATGATTGTGTGAGACACCTTAATAAATCTCATATTTACAGATATCACATCTTGGTTCTGTCTTCTAGAGAGCCCTGACTAAATCAACTCCCTTTAGTAGGTCTCATGGGGCCAGTCTCTTACTAACTCTCTCAGCTTCTATTTATCTGTGAATATTTTAGTCTCTCTCATTTTTGTAGGACAGCTTGCTGAAGCTGAGAATTCTTGGCTGACAATTTTTCTCTTTCAGCATCCTAATCATATCTCTGCATTCTCACCTCCATGTTGCCTGATGTAGCTTCCCTTGCATATGGTGAATCACTTCTCGGTTGCAGCCTTCAGAATTTTCTCCTCTTCAGCATTTGATCGTTAATTCTATGTGTCTTGGAGTGGGTCTATTCATATTTATTCTTTTTGGAGTGTGTTGGGCTTCTTGAATTTGCATGTTTATGCCTTTTTTTTGTATGCTTTATTGTATGCTGTATGGTAGGGTCATATTTCATTATTTTTCCATGTGAGTATCCTGTTATTGCAGCACCATTTGTTGAATTTTTGTTTGTTTTTTGTTTTGCTTGTTTGTTTGTTTTGGGGGGAAGTGCATGGACCAGGAGTTGAACCTGGGTCTCCCACATGACAAGTGAAAATTCTACCACTGAACTACCCTTGCAACCCACCCACCCCCCCCCATGTCTTTTATAAGCATTGGGAAATTTTAGCCATTATTACTTAGAATATTCTTCCCGGTTCTTTACCTTTCTCTTCTCCTTCTGGGACACACATGATGGATATATTTGTGTACTTTGTGTTGTTAATCACTTCCCTGAGATGCTACTCGAATTTTTCCATTTTTTTCTCCATTTGTTCTTTTATCTGTTCAAATTCAACTGAACTTAGTTCACTGATTCTTTCTTCTTCCTCTTCAAATCTACTTTTGTCTCCTATATATAAATATTTTTATTTAAGAAAACAACAATACATTTAGAACCACCAAAAATGGATATCTTTTAGCTTATCCTTTGGCATATTCAAATAAAATATCTAAATAATCATTGTAAAAACTGCTTGTACAATATGTTTCATAAACCAATTTAAAATTAAAGCAAGGAAGGAAAAACACACAGATACATATATCAGAGTTTCTTAAATTCTTATTAAACACTATCTTAAATACCATTTGATTAACTATCAAAACTGTGTTTGTCCTCAAAATATCAAGTAGAAAGTTATTACAAATGTCAATTTTACTATAATAGTGACCTATATTACTAAACATTTTCAAATTTTTTATTTCAGGAATTTATTTTATCTAATATTACTGTAGCTGCCTATAAATTTTTTTAAACTTTTTTGTTGCAAATATAACATATATATATTCAAAGCCAAGAAAGAAAAGAAAACAATAATTTCCAAAGCACACTTCAGCAGGCAGCTACAAAACAGGTCCCAGAGTTTGTTATGGGGGGCCACCATTCCCTTATTTCAGATTTTTCCTTCTAGCTGCTCCAAAACACTGTAGGCTTTACCAGAGCCATAATAATTAAATCGTACAGTATATGTCCTTTTGTGTCTGACTTATTTCACTCAGCATTATTTCCTCAAGGTTCATCCACACTGTCATATGTTTTGGGACATCACTTCATCTACTTACTGCATAATATTCCATCATATGTATATGCCATATTTCGTTTATCCACTTCTCTGTTGATGGGCACCTGGATTGTTTCCATCTCTTGGCAATTGTGAATAGTGCTGCTATGAACATCAGTGTGCCAATGTCTCTGGGTGTCACTGCCCTCAATTCTTCTGGGTATATACCAAGTATTGGTATTGCTGGGTCATAGGGTAACTCAATATTTAGTTTCTGAGGAATCACCAAACTGACTTCTGCAGTAGCTGAATCATTATACATTCCAACCAGCACTGAATATGTGTTCCAATTTCTCTACATCCTCTCCAACATTTAGTTTCTGTTTGTGTAATAGAAGCCATGCTTTTTTGTTTGTTTTGCTTTTTAACTATTTTATTGTATAATATAACATATATACAAAGCAAAGAAAGAAAATTCTTATCTCTAAATACCAGGTTATATGTATATTTTTTATTTATTTATATTTATGTTTATATATCAGCCTCTTAAAACCCGGAAATAATAATTACCACTCCAGACTAAATGTATCTGCTATAAAAGCTTAAAATCTTGACCCCTGTTTTCTTGTAAGTATTTTCCTTCTAGCTTTTCCAGAATATAGGAGTCTAGAAAGCTTAAATATTTTTTATCACCACAGTCAACATTTTTTGTGAAAAATAACATATATACAAAAAAAATCTATAAATTTCAAAACACAGCACCACAATTAGTTGTAGACTTATTTTGGAGTTTGACAAGGTTTACAATTCCACAATTTTAGGTTTTTATTTCTAGCTGCTCTAAGATACTGGAGACTAAAAGAGATACCACTTTAATGATTCAGCAATCATATTTATTTGTTAAATCCTATCTTCTCTGTATGACTCCACCATCACCTTTGATCTTTCTATCCCTCTCTTTAGGAGTGTTTGGGCTATGGCCATTCTAACATTTTCATATTGGAAGGGTCTGTTGATAATATGGGGTAGAGAGATGGTACTAGAAGTTCTGGAGAGGTTGGGCCCTCTAGGTTTCAGGATTTATCTGGACCAGGGACCCATCTGGAGGTTGTAGGTTTCTGAAAAATTACTCTAGTGCATGGAACCCTTGTGGAATCTTATATACTTCCATAGAGGTTCTTTAGGATTGGCTGCAATGGTCTTGGTTGGGGGTTGGCAAGTAACGATAGGTAGCAATGTCTAACTGAAGCATTTTACATGATTTCAAACCTTTGTCTGATATGAGATTTCCAAATATTTTCTCCCACTGAGTTGACTGCCTCTTCACCTTTTTGACAAAGTCTTTTGAGGTGCAGGAGCCTCTGATTTTGAGGAGTTTCTATTTATCTATTTTTTTCATTTGTTGCTTGTGCTTTGGGGATAAAGTTTAGGAAGCTACCTTCTATTACTACATCTTGAAGACATTTCCCTACATTTTCTTCTAGAAGCTTTATGGTGCTAGTTCCTATATTTCAGTGTTTGAGCCACTTTGAGTTACTTTTCATGTAGGGTATAAGGTAGGGGACATTTTTCATTCTTTTAGCTATCGATATCCAGTTCTCCCCTGCCTTTTTATTGAAAAGATTTTTTGTCCCAGTTCAGAGGATTTGGGGGCCTTGTCAAAAATCTGTTGACTGTAGATGTGATTGCCTATTTCTGCACTCTCAATTCGATTTCTTTGGTCAATACTTCTATTTTTGTGCCAGCACCATGCTTTTCTGACCACTGTGGCTTTATAAGAGGTTTTAAAGTCAGGGAGTGTTAATCCTCCCACTTCATTCTTCTTTTTTTAGGATGCTTTTAACTATTCTTTTTCCCTTCCAGAAAAATTTAGTAACTAACTTTTCCAAGTCATCAAGGTAGGTTGTTGGAATTTTGATTGGTACTGCATTGAATCTGTAGATCAATTTGAGTAGAATTGAAATCTTAACTATACTTAACCTTCCTATCCATGAGCAGGGAATATCCTTCCACCTATTTAGATCTTCTTTGATTTCTTTTAGCAATGTTACATAGTTTTCTGTGTACAAGTCCTTTACATCTCTAGTTAAGTTCATTCCTAAGTAGTTGATTATTTTAGTTGCTATTTTGAATGGAATTTTTTCCTTAACTGACTCCTCAGTTAGTTCGTTACCTGTGTATAGAAATATTACTGACTTTTGTATACTAATTTTAAATCCAACCACCTTACTGAATTTGTTTATTAGCTTATGTAACTTTGCTGCAGATTCCTCAGGATCTTCCAAGTGTAATATCATATCATCTGCAAATAATGAAAGTTTTACTTCTACCTTTCCAATTTGGATGACTTTTATTTCTTTGTCCTACCTGATTGCTCTAGCTAGAACTTCTAACACATTGTTGAATAATAGTGACAGTGGGCATCCTTGTCTCATTCCTGATCTTAAGGGGAAAGCTTTCAATCCCTCTCCATTGAGTACGATGCTGGCTATAGGTTTTTCATATATTCCCTTTAACATATTGAGGTATGTACCTTTGATTCAGATCTTTTGAAGTGTTTTATCAGAAAAGGATGTTGAATTTTGTCAAATGCTTTTTCAGCATCAATCAAGATGATCATGTGATTTTTCCCTTTCAATTTATTAATAAATTGAAAATTTATACATTAATGTGCTGAATTACATTAATTGATTTTCTTGTGTTGAACCATCTTGCATTCCTGGTATAAACCCCACTTGGTCGTGGTGTATAATTCTTTTAATGTGTTGTTGGATTCGATTTGCTAATATTTTATTGAGAATTTTTGCATCTATGTTCATTAGTGAGATAGGCCTGTAGTTTTCCTTTCTTGTAGCATCTTTATCTGGTTTGGGGACAAAAATGATATTAACTTCATAAAATGAGTTAGGTATCTTTCATAGAAGATATTTTTCCATCCTTTCACTTTCAATCTAATTGTGTCATTGAGTCTAAGATGCATCTCTTGCAAACAGCATATGGATGGATTATGTTTTTAATCCATTCTTCCAGTCTGTATCTTTGAATTCATAAGTTTAGCTCATTAACATTCAAAGTAATTACCGTAAAAGCAATTCTTGATTCTGCCATCTTGTCCTTTTGTTTTTGTTTTACAGATCTATATATTATTTTTCTTCTCTTTTTTCCTTTAAATTACTATTACTCATGTTCTTTAATACTGTACCCTCCTCCAGACCTCCCTCTCTTGTCTTTTCTTTTTCATCTGACAGGACTCTCTTTATTGTTTCTTGTAGGGCAGGTCTCTTGTTGACTACTTCTCTCAATCTTTCTTTGTCTTTGAAGATTTTAACCTCTCCCTCAATTTTGAAGGATAATTTGGCTAAATAAAGAATTCTTGGCTGAAAGTCTTTCTCATTCAGGATCTCAAATATATCTTACCACTGCCTTCTTGCTCCATGGTGCCTGTTGAGTAATCTGAAGTCACTCTTATGTATTTTCCCTTGTATGTAGTAGATTGCTTTTCTTGTGCTGCTTTCAGGACTTTCTGTTTCTCTTCAACACCTAACTGTTTGATTAGTACATGTCTTGGAGTAGCCCTGTTCACAGGTATTCTATTTGGAGTTCGTTGGACTTCTTTGATTTACATATTTATATCATTTATAAAGGTTGGGAAGTTTCCCCCAATTATATCTTCAGCTAACTTTCTGAACCCTTTACTCTCCTCTTCTCCTGGGGCACCAGTGATTCTTATATTTGTATAAGTTTTTGGTCCATCATTTCCCTGAGATCTAGTTGCATTTTTTTCTGTCTTTCTTGCCATTTGGTCTTTTGTGTACTCTAGCTCAATTGTTGTTTTCTAGTTCACTTATTCTTCCTTCTGCTTCTTTGAATCTGATATTGTGTGTCTCTAGTATATTTCTAACTTGGTGACTGTATCTTTCATTTCAGTGAGATCTGTTATTTTTCTATTTCACCTTCTGAATTCTTTATGCTCTTCTAATGTCTTCCTGATAGCCTTTATTTCTTTATAAATATCCTTGAGTAGTTGCTCCATAATCTGTGTTCCCTATAGAATTTTGATTTGATTGTTTGGCTGGGACATTTCTTCTTGGATCTTCATGTGCTTTGTGATTTTCTGTTGTGTTTGGGGCATTTGATTATCATGATTTGGTGATATCGCAAGTTGCTTTCCTTCACTCTTCTGAAGTTTTGTGTTTATTTTGTTTTTGCTGACTGTTTCCTTTTGCATTTGGTTTATCAGTTATTCTCTACCAAAGCAAGGCCCAGATCTCATGTAGGAGATGGAATTCAACTTGAAGGTCTATTAGAAGCTAGGCTGGGATGCACAGGTGCTCCAGTGACAGAATGGCTGTCCACCAGGTGGGAGACCCAGGCTCAATTCCCGGCCTGTGCACCACCACCCCCCAAAAAGAGAGAGATATAAAAATAAAAAATACATAATAAGAATATAATAAAAATATGAAAAAACAACAACAAAACACACCTCAAAAGTTGTTGGCTCCAGAATCAAAAGGAGACACCCCAATGTATCCTGGGAGTAAAGTCACACTGGTGCCCAACAAAGGGAGAGAAAATTTAAGGGAAGAAAAATTAATAATAATAAGAAGAAATGAAATGGAATAATAAAAAATAATATAAGAAATAGAAAATAAAGAATCAGGGCAGGCAATGGTGGCTCAGTGGCAGAATTCTCACCTGCCATGCTGGAGACCCAGACTCGATTCTTGGAGCCTGCCCATGCCAAAAAAAATGGTAAAAAAATAAAGAATCAGTAAAAATATAAAATATCTATAAAAATAAAAATAAAAAATAATTAAAATGAATTATACTACTAATAAAAATGTATGTAAAGAATATATTTTTAAAAGGGATAGTGTGCATGGGTGTTTCAGTGGTAGAATGCTAGCTTTCCATGCAGGAGACCAGGATTTGATTCCCTCTCCATGCACACACACACACACACACAAGTCAATAAACCCCAAGGTTTAGGAAAAAAAGGGGGGTGGGAAGAGAAAAAAATAATATTAAGAAAAAATAAAGTAAAAACCTAGGCAGATAAGGAGTTAGCCTGCCTGCCTGCACTTACTCCTCCTCCCCAGCAGTGGTGTGTCTGAAGCTCCTCCTCCCTCAGCCCCACCCACCCTAGTCTTCAGTGGCTTGAGGATGGTTGCCTGCTCCTGGCCCAGGACTGCCAGATGGCTGGTCTCTGCTGGCAGGACTGGGGAGCTGACCAGTGTCCAGGGGATCAGTTGACCCACAGTGCTGGTGGGTCTGCCAGACACTGCAGAGCCAGCTATTCTCACACTTGATGGCTGTCCTCACCTTGAGGTCTGGCCCCTTGTGGAGGATGACCAGGTCCACCTCCAGTGTCCCTATGGGTGCTATGAACTACAACCCATGTAGGGAGGTCTCCACAACTGGCAGTTGGGTCAGACTGGAGCAGAGGATGGTCAGCTTCCTCCGATTGCACCTCCCCACATGTCGCAGCTCACCACAGTGGGGATCATGGTCTCCTGACTAGCCATCCCACTCTCCCTGTTCTGATCGCCCTGCTACTCTCCTCCCCAAAACTGCCTAAAGACCCTGTTTGATTACTTATACCTGGGGCTGCAGTCCTGGTCATTTTCTCCCCATTCCCTATGAAGCAGGAGTGAACTCACTCCACTCCACTCCACCATCTTCCCAAAGTCTTCTCATACATATTTTTTCATGGGTGGGCACTGGGAATTGAACCCAGGTCTCTGGTATGGCAGGTGAGAACTCTGCCTGCTGAGCCACCGTGGTCCACCTTTCGCCAATATATTTTTAATTTCATCTACAGTGTCTTTTATTTCTGTTCTAGTTTGCAAGTTGCTGGAGTGTGATATATTGGAAATGGAGCAGCCTTTAAAAAGGGTAGCCTATTAAGTTTACATATTCTAAGGCTGTGAAAATGTCCAAGCAAAGCAAGCCTATAGAAATGTCTAATCTAAGTCACCCAGGGAAAGATACCTTGGTTCAAAAAGGCCGATGATGTTCAAGGTTTCTCTCTCAACTGGAAAGGGCACACGGCGAATATGGAGATGTCTTTAGCTTTCTCTCCAGTTTTCTTATTTCATGAAGTTCCCCTGGACATGTGTTCCTTGTTCATCTCCAAAGATCTCTAGCTGTGTGGGCTGTAAAGCTTTTTCCAAAAAATGGTTCCCTCTTAAAGGGTTCTAGTAAGCAACTCCACTTTGAATGGGTGGAGATACATCTCCAAGGAAACCATCTAATCAAAAGTTACCACCCACAATTGGGTGGGTCACATCTCCATGGGAACAATCAAAAAGTTCCCACCCAGCAATATTGTATGAGGATTAAAGGACATGGCTTTTCTGGGGTCCACAACAGATTCAAACTGGCACAATATCCATAATCTGTTCTTTTTCTATGCTTTGTTTCAAATTCTTCTTTATGCTCTTTTAGTGTCTTTTTCATGTCCTATATATCCTTTTCTCTTATTTCTTTGAATTGATTCAAAGAAATTGTTTGTACAACTTTGACTAGTTATTCTAGATTCTGTATCTTCTCCAACTTTTTGATCTGTTCCTTTGACTGGATCAATTCTTCTCAAATGTTAGTATGTCTTGTGATTTTTTGCTGATATGTGGTCATCTGATTATCTTCATGGATCTATTCTGAAAGTCAATTTCTCTCTCCTCTCTAGGATTTAGTTATTGCCTGGGTTTGTGTTAGGCACTACTTTGACAGTTGGGACATCCATATTTTTCAGCCAATACAGAGGTATCCATGCAGGGAGTGTAGACCTGCTTTCAATGGGCCTGGAATAGGGTCTGGAGAGGCTCTGAAAAACCCTGCAGTTCCCTCACACTTTCTGGTCTGCCCAGCAGATGGTGCTGTTTGGTGACTCAGTTACCCTCAGAAGCTGCTTACCTCCTGAAACCCTAGCAGCATCTGATTGGGGAGGGTTCGGACTGTGGGATTCCTGTGCCCTCATTTCACTGGCCAAAATCTGGCTCAATGTGGGGATCTGTCCCCCACTTTATTTGTGGCAGAGGATTCTCCCAGCTACCCCAGTCTGAAGCCATCCCCCAGGCAAGGATCAGGCCTCTCACTGCTAGTTTCCTCAAGAGTTGGGATGGCATCAGGATCCCAGGCTGGGAACACAGTCTCTGTCTACCTTTTCTCAGACTCTTTATCTCTCACAGACCTCAGCCTTGAAATGTCCTCCGCTGTCCCCTGGGTGCCCAAACAGTTGATTTAGGTAGTTTCTGCTTGGCTACCCGCTGCTTTTAAGGAAGATTTTGTGGTTCCCTCCTTTATCCTCCATTTTGGAAGCTCTCCCTTGCTCCTTTTTTGTATTCGGCCTTCCACTGTGACTTAAGCCCTGACATGGGTCCCTCTGGACTTGGGTCTTTGTGTCTGGATGTGACTCTGTCTCACTGCCAGGAGAGATTTTATATTCTGTGTCCCCATTGGGAGGTGGGAGGGAAACAAGTTGCTGCCTTTAGAAACTTCCAGAGCTGGGTGGGATCAAGTGAGTGTGAGGAGAGAGGACTGGCCAGTCCAGGACAGAAGTTTCCTGATATTTTTCTGTCTTTAATTCAGCATCTGTGGGATCATTCTCCAGTCTACACCCTCTGCCAGAGTTCTGAACAAATGAGAACTGTCCTTTCTTTCACTGAATCTCTGTGGAGAGGTTTTCAGTAGCTGTTCATGCTGCCCATGTTAATGATGTCATCCCTCTCCTTCATTTTTGAAGGAAAGTCTTGCAAGATATAAAATTCTTGGCTGGCAATTGTTTTCTTTCAGCACTTTAAATATGTCATACCTCTGCATTCTTGCCTCCCTGGTTTCAGATGAGAAACCAGTACCTAATCTTACTTGGATTTTCTTGTATATAACTTGCTGTTTTTCTGTTACAGCTTCCAGAACTCTTCCCTGGTTCTTGTCATTGGAAAAGTTGATTACTATAAGTCTGGGCATGGCTCTCTTTGAATTTATCCTGTTTGGGGTTCAACGGGCTTATTGAATATTCATATTCATGTCCTTCATTAAGTATGGTCAGTTTTCTGCAAATAGTTCTTTGAATATCCTCTTGTCCTTTTCTCTATTTCTTTCTCCTCTGGGATTCCCATAGTGGTATGGGAATGGTGTCCCACAGGTCTCTTATACTCTGTTTGTTCTTTTTAATGCTTTTTTCTTTCTGTCCATCAGTTTGAATCATTTCAATTGTATTGTGTTCAAGATCACTGATTCTTTCCCCTGCCATTGCCAATGTGCTGTTGAAACCATGTAGGGAATTTTTCATTTCAGTTATATTCTTCAACTCTAGTACATCTGTTTGGCTCCTAGTGAGAATTGCAAGAAGATTCCCATATTGTTCATTCATTGCTTTTCTCATATCCTTTAGTTCTTTCACTGCATTTTATTTTATCTCCTTAAGTATAGTGAGTGTGCTGGTTTGAAATGATGTATGTACCCTAGAAAAGCCATGCTTTAATCCTAATTCCATTTTGTAAAAGTAACCATTTCTTCTAATCCCTATTCAGTACTGTTCATTTGAAACTGTAATTAAACCATCTCCCTGGAGATGTGATTTAATCAAGAGTGGTTGTTAAGGTGGACTAGCATGTCTCCACCCATTTGGGTGGGTCTTGATTGGTTTCTGAAGTCCTATAAAAGAGGAAACATTTTGAAGAATGAGGAGATTTAGAGAGAGCAGAGCAGAATGACATAGCCAC
>PVIY010022645.1:0-40540 GCA_004026745.1 Myrmecophaga tridactyla | reverse complement strand
GGGTCTTAGGGGAGCCCCAGCCCTCTGCTCACTAAGTAGAGAAGCTCAAAGAAGGGAGAAGGAAGCCACAATTACCGGGAAGGGGCAAACCTCAAGCTGGGTCCAAAGGGACAGTGGACTGGAATGGAGAAACAGAATCAAGGGAAGAGGGTATGGGTGGGGATGGGGTGGGGGTGGGGGGCAGGGGAGTGCAGTCCAAGCAGAGAAACTTCCACTGGATACATCAGAGAACAAACACACAGCCTCAGATTCAAACACATTTATTGAATACCTACTGAATACTGAATGCTGACAAACATAAAATGGACAGGCCTGTTCCTCCAGAGAACAGAGACCATTCAAAATGGCTCACAGACCCGGTTCAGGAAAACTTGGACAAATGAAGGGAACACGTACACTGAGCAGAGGCCACACACAGAGACAAGCAAGTAGAGACTCGTTTTATTAATATCCACAGTGAATTTGTATGTTGGGGGAGGAACACAGAACAGCACAAAATGATATGGGCGCTAATTAGTCCCAGAGAGGAGCAATGCCTTGTCCAATACATGTGGTGAAAGCTTGGCAGGTGTGAGTGCTAGGCCCCCAGACCCCAGGTGATATGACCCTTCATGTCGCAATGCATTTTCTATTCATTTTATCACAAAAGCCCCGAAAGGCTGGCAGGATGTGAGTTTGGAAACCACCCACTTTACAGAAGAGTAAGCTTGACAGCTCAGAGTTAGAGAGAGGCTCAAGGTCATACGAGATCAATCTTGGTATCTGTTCCTGGCCTCAGCTTCCTGATTCAGGATGAGATTTCCATGTGGCACTGGACCCTCTCAGAGGTGGCCCACCACCTTGGACAGTCTTGGACTGGGAGCCTGGGGCCAGGTTTCCAAAGCCCAGACAATTCCTGGCAGTGGGGCAAAACCCTGGCCCTTTGGCTGCAACATCCCCATTTGTACAACATGGTCATTACCTTGTTTTCTGGTACCTGATGATTCTAGGTTCTCTTCTGGGCCTCCTTTCTCAGAAAGCTATGCAACCTTGGGTGAGGCACTTAACCTTTCTGGGCAGCTGTCCAGATGGGGGATCCTTACCAAGTTTGCTTCACAAGGATGGGAGGATTGAACCAGAGATTTTTAAACCATTATTTCATTCAACAAGCATTCCCCAACTGAGATGTCTAGCACCAGACACTCAAGGTGGCCTGCTGCCCTGCACTCCCTTTCCCGGTGGGGCCACTAACCAATCAGAGGCCAGCCACCACGGGAACCTGGGGAGTGGGTTCTGGTACTGGCAGGTATTCTGTGGTTCCCTAGGGGCTGGAAGCAGAAAGGGGTCTATGCAACCCGACAGGGAAGCAGAGACCTTTCTACTCATTCATGCATTCATTCATTCATTCATCTATACACACTTACTGAGAAACCGGAAACATGGTAATGAACAAGACCCAGTAACTTCTGCTCTGGAAGATATCAGAGCTGGGGCTTGTAGTTGACTTGGGCCAGGGTTGGAGGGAGTGCAATACCTGAGGACTCAGCTCCAATGGCATCTACCTGAGCACTTGTGCCCAGGTAGAAAAGACACAACTAGCCTATTACCTCCACATGTCAAGAGCATGGTGGAAGGTGGGAGTGAAGCACTGAATGCATGTGCTCACACGTACGAGCCTGTAAGCTTGAGGCTCTGCAAACGCACCCAGGTACCTGCAAGGATCAGAAGTATGCCTGTTCAAGCACTGATGTGTATATCAGTCTATGAACACATATCAGGACACACCCAAAACTATATTCAGATGTGTACATATAGTAATGAGCCTGCCAGGATCTGTGCACAAGCTTGTACAAGCTTCCCATGCATGGTATGCACATCCGAGTATGTATGAGTCTGTGTGTGCTCACATGTAGACACACTTAGGTCCGTTGACACAGCAAGTATACCTCTACATGTACTAGCATGTGTACATATATAACTTTGAATGTGCGTCTTTATACACCTGTCCAATCCTGAAAGTGCCAGTTATTGTTCTTGTCTGACAAAGCCTGGGGAAGCTGTGATCGGGGTAGGGAAAAGAGAGGAAAGGGGGAGGAGAGCTGGGTACCCCCAGCATGAACAGTCATGGTTTTTAATGTTGGTCCTTGCCCATGACAGAAGCCACCGCAGGGTCTGCCTCTTCTCCTTAAGTGGTATTGATCTGTTGGTCGATCTGTTAAATATAACCTCAGGGAAAGAAATCATCTCAACAACCATCCCCAATTCAAGAGAAAGAGGCTGACTGATTCTCTGAGGGGGATGGGGAGGCTCCATCCCAACCAGCTCTGCTGATACCACCGAATAGCCTGAGGATCAAGAATCAAGTGTCAGCCTCTCCAGCCTGAATAATTCATGCCAAGGCCAGGAATGCTCCCTTCTGAGGAGCCTGTCTCTTTAAATCAGGTCTGGAGCTTGCCAGTTCTGGGAAAGGAAAAAAATCCAGAAGAAAGCAAACCTATAAACAGCTCAGCCCCCACTGAGACCCTCCCTCCACCCCATGCTACAAAATCTGCTACTGTTCTCCCAACCTCTGGAATCCCAAACCTTCTGTTGCCATTCACCATTTACATGTGGGTAGCTTGGAGGGGAGAAGAGACAAGTAGATGATGTTCAAAGGACCCCAGGGTCCGAGACCCAGCAGGAGGGCCTAGCAGGGTGTCCAGGTGCTGGGGCAGGGAGGAGAAAAGCAAAAAGCTGAATCACTACACCCACCCAGTCCCGGTGCCAAGGAGAGGGCTTGGGGGAGGAGTCCAGCCGGCTGGAGGAACCCAAATCTGAGAACTCCCAGCATAGCAGAGGAGAATGGCTAGCGATGGGGGCAGGGAGGGTAGGTGCTGCAGTAGACTTTCCAGAAGAACGGGATGGAGTCGAGAAAAGACTGGTCTCATGGGACTTGCAGGGGTAGTGACACAGCCGTGCCTAAGGGAACTGGGGTCGCGCAGAGAAGGGGACCGAGGCTGGGGATTTTCCAGTCTTTCTCCTTGCAATACCTTCTTCCTGATCACAGAGATCAAGAAGAGGCTGAAAACGGAGTCATTTTCCCAGTCCACTCTCAACCTGCCTCAGTTGCAGGGGTAAGGGGGTCCAAAGTCCTCCCCGCAAATTCTAACTTTCATGGTGCCAACACACTTGCCTGCTCTTCCCAGCCCAACCTTGCCCCACCCCACACGTGCCAGAGAAGGAAGAGAAAAGAAGCTTAAATGGGGGGCGCGGGGGAGGCGGGGAACAAGTCAAAGCGCGGAGCGCGAAACTTCTCAGCGGCCCGGGGCCGGGAGGTGGGGGAGAAAAAGCGCAAAAGCCTACTGCTCAGATTCTCAGGAGCCTTCCACCCCGCCTCCCGCGGCGAGGAGGGCGCGGAGACTCCGCTGGGGACGGAGGAGGAGGTTGGGAGGCGGGGAGGGGGGGGGAGGCAAACCCTGCCCACTCGGCTCCGAGCCCGGAACGGCCAAGGAAGTCCGAGGCCGGTGCACAGGGCTAGGAGGGGACCGGGGGCGGGGGGCTCTGCTCCCCGCCTGAAGCCTCTCGCCCTCGGCCAGGAAAGTGAAGGCTCCTCGGACTTTAGAGACAGCGGACTGACGACCGGGACTGCCAGCCGCTCCGTCGGGGTCAAGGACTTGCCCCACCCGTTACCCCACCAAAGGCGCTCCCAACTCACTGGTGAGCTCGACGGTCCGGACGCTGGATGTGGGGGCGGCCGCTATGGCCGCGCAAGTGGGACAGCCGGGGTTCCGGGGGCCGCTGCTACCCGGGCTGCTGTTCGTGGCTGCTGCGCTGAGCCGGCCGGCCGCGCCCTGTCCCTTCCAGTGCTACTGCTTCGGCGGCCCCACGCTGCTGTTGCGCTGCGCCTCCGGCGCGGAGCTCCGGCAGCCGCCGCGGGACGTGCCGCCCGACGCGCGCAACCTCACCATCGTGGGCGCCAACTTGACCGTGCTGCGCGCTGCCGCCTTCGCCGGCGGGGACGCGGACGGGGAGGAGGAGGAGGAGGCGGCGGCGGGCGTGCGCCTACCGCTCCTGAGCGCGCTGCGCCTCACGCACAACAACATCGAGGTGGTGGAGGACGGCGCCTTCGACGGGCTGCCCAGCCTGGCGGCGCTCGACTTGAGTCATAACCCGCTACGCGTCCTGGGCGGCGCCGCCTTCCGCGGGCTGCCCGCGCTGCGCTCGCTGCAACTCAACAACGCGCTGGCCCGGGGTGGCCTCGCGCTGCTGCACCGGCTGGACGTCGCGCTAGCCCCGTTGGTTGACCTGCGCTTCCTGGGCCTGAGGGGCAACGCGCTGAGCCGCCTGCCTCCCGCCGCGCTGCGCCTGCCGCGCCTGGAGCAGCTGGACGCGCGTCTCAACGCGCTGGCGGGCCTGAGCGCCGACGAGCTGCGAGCGCTGGAGCGCGATGGCGGCCTCCCGGGTCCGCGTCTCTTGCTCGCGGACAACCCGCTGCGCTGCGGCTGCGCCGCGCGCCCCCTGCTGGCTTGGCTGCGTAACGCCACGGAGCGCGTACCCGACGCGCGACGCCTGCGCTGCGCGGCTCCGCGGGCGCTGCACGACCGGCCTTTCCTGGACCTGGATGAGGTGCGGCTGCACTGCGCGGACGGCGACGCCGACGGTCGTGGGGAAGAAGTGGGCCTCGCAGGCCCGGAGCTGGAAGCTTCCTACGTCTTCTTCGGGCTAGTGCTTGCGCTCATCGGCCTCATCTTCCTAATGGTGCTCTACCTAAACCGCCGCGGCATCCAGCGCTGGATGCGCAACTTGCGCGAGGCCTGCCGGGACCAGATGGAGGGCTACCACTACCGCTACGAGCAGGACGCCGACCCGCGCCGCGCGCCTACCCAGGCCGCTCCCGCCGGCTCCCGCGCCACCTCCCCGGGCTCGGGCCTCTGATCTTCGCCTGTTGGGGGGCTGGGGGAGGGCTGTTCCTGCCAGCTGATGACCTTATTGGGGCTGCCTGGCCTGAAGCCGTGGTTATGAGGCACCCGCACGCGGTCTTAGGGGCTCTGAGACCTTCCCCTGACCGGCCGGACACCTTTGGACCGTAGTGTACTCCCAGCCCCACCCAGAGGCCCCAAGCTGCCCCTCCCCCGCCCTCTTCTGGCCTCTGAGAGCTCCTTCTTACCAAAGACCCTGAGACACCCAGGCTGATTCCAGAAACCCTACCCACCCATCCCAGACTCCAGCACATCCCTTCTGGATCACCAAAAGGACCCTCTCTGTTTCAAGACTTGCCCATAGACACTTCCTTCAACCTGGAGCCCTGCGACCACTTCCACCTGTTTTGAGCCCAACCTTTCCAACCAGAAACATTATACCCCAACGTCCTAGGTTGCCCTAGCACTGACCCCCCTCTCTCCAGCTTGGAGCCCTCAGCTCCCCTCCCAGGGTTCAGGGACCCTTCCATCCCATTCTGGTCTCTGAAGCAGAGCACCTCCGCCAGAAAGTTTTTGTGGATTCTGAACCCTTTGCCCCATCCCAAAGTCCACCCTACGTGGAGACCCACATCCTGGAGCTCTGAAGGTCAGGGTGCCCTCCCCCAATCTGAGGATGTATTCATACCCCTGCTTCCCTCACTCCCCACCTCCCCAGCTCTGACCTAGGACTCTCCCTTCCTTAACCCAATCTTGAGGTGAAGCTCCCAGTCTGTCTCTCCCGTCACAGGCAGGAGCATACCCTGTTGTAGCCTTAGTGTGGAGCTGATCCTCAGCCTTTCCCCACTGGGGCTCTGGTACCCAGTGCTTAGTGCTTGTCACCAGTCTCAAACTCTCAGCTCTTCACCCCAATTTGAGCTTCACCCCCTGCCCCCACACCCAGTCCTATTACTTGTATTCAGTACCCACCCCTGCCACTCACTGGATCAAAATCTCATAAGGAATCCCACCCTGGGGATGTGCTCACACCCCTTTCCTCCCAGGATGAGCTCTCCAGGCCTACAAAACAGGTACCAAGTACCCCGCCCCATATTAGCAAATCCTTTTGGATGGAAGGAGAGAATCTTGGGGAGTGTGATGTGGATGGTCAGGCCTCAGGTCCACGGTCACCATCCCTCTTGGCCTTAGAGAGGGGTTGGGGAGGGACTCTGAAGAGCTGGGAGTTGCTGCCCACCAAGTTCTCCACTCTCTTTCCCACCCATTTTGGCTCTTCTCCAGTGGGGATTCCTTGGCCCGCCCATACGCCTTCTGGAAGAGCAAGGGGCTCTTGCCTCCTGTCTCAGGCACAAACCCTCCTGTTTAGGGTCAGAGCCTCAGCGTCCTGCCTTCTGCATGATCCCAAAGCACAATTGGTGAGTGGAGAGGGGGCCACCTCTCCTTGACTCCCCACCCCCTAGGTCAGGCAGAACGGCTGGCCTGTGCTGCCTCTGCACACAGGAAGTTGCCCTCCTTCAATGTATTGGCTTGAGGCCTGCCTTCTCACCCCACCCACCCCCCAAATCTGGATCTCCCCTGGGCAATTTTCTATAAAGTCTGCAATAATCTCTGGAACTCTGCTCTTGACAGTGGTGCCGTGTCATTTCTGCTGACCTTGGGGCATTGATGGACGTGCAAGGGGACACTTGGGAGGGCACGTCGGACATGTCCAAGGTGAGGCAGTGATCCTTTGTGTCCTCTCTCAGACTGTGGGAGAAGTTGGCTCTGACCGCCCATAGCAGGATTGGGGTTAGACCCATGGTAGGACTTCCCATTGGGATGTCATTGCTCTCCAAAACCAGTCTGCATTTTGTTCTCTGAGATGGGATTATCCGCAGCCAGCATGGGATCCTAAGCTTCCTCTATATCCTCTTCCTCTTCCATTTCCCACCACTGCCGGGAAGGGGGCCTGGGGAGAAAGGCTAGTAGTCAGACTAACACTCAGACAAGGCTATCAGGGAGGAAATCCAGCTAGTGAGTATCAGAGGCAGTTCATTCTCTCTGCAGCCAGACAGGAAAGAAGAGGGCTCATTTGCTGCGTTGGGATCATCCCCTGGGGTGAATTACCTGATGCTCCCTTTTGTCCTATGTCACGCCATGCTCTCCATGGCCCTGGCTGGGGGTCACGCCATGCTCTCCATGGGCCTGACTGGGGTTCACGCCAAGCTCTCTGTGGCCCTGGCTGGGGGCAGGAAGGGTAAGAAGACAGAGGAGGGAAGAACTGCATCTTGGGTATGTGAGAGGCCAAAGGAAGCAGCAGCCAGGGCTGTGGATGTGTGTGATTAAAGTGACCCATTGAGATGTGTGGAGTGAGAAGAAGCTGGGTTCTGGGCCAGTAAGGCCAGGATCGGGTTTTTCTCTTGCCTTAAGATCCCCAGGCTGGATTATCTTGTCTTTGGGGTCACAGAGTCCTAGCCAGGTGGCAGAAGTCTAGAATTCTGGCATTTTAGAAACTTAGGGCCACATTGTTTGAGAATCTGTGTTTCTAAAAGTTGAAAAAGAGCCCAGAGGTTCAATGTGGGAAGCCTCCTCATCTCACAGTGGGGAGCTCACTGCTTCCTCCCTCCCAAGGAGTAACAACTGCTTGGGGCTCCCTGGCAGCCCCAGCTTTGCCTTGGGGCCAGGAGCATGCCTTTTCCCAGGACAGCCCTTCATAGAGGCAAGAGATAGTACCTGCATCTCCTTATCTTCCCCCCTTCCCCTTCTTACTCCTTATGTGAAGAGGTTAAATCCTTTTGAAGCATTCCCATCTGTCAATAACCTTCAAAGTGGGCCCTGCCAAACCCTCTAGGACAAAACAAGTGATGAACTCTCTAACACAAGGTCACCTCCCCAGTTCTAAAGACATGCCCTCTGGTAATGTAGCCTACAACTGCAATAGATCCTGGCAAATAAAACATGCTATTAGCTGTGGGTTTGCGGTCAGCAAAAATCTTTGAGGCTGTTATATGTGAACTGCTGCTAAACTAAGAATTAGTGGCCTTGGCCTCATGGGACCATCAACAGATTCCCAGGGGCCCTGAGCCTTGCTTCCTTTGCAAATCCAGCCATTCATTCAGCCTTTACTAACACAACTCTGCCAAACCTAGAGAAAATAATGATCTTGGAATGAACTATTTAATCAAGGTCTAGAGGAAAGAAAAAGGGCCTCTGACACAGCCTAGGGAGACTTCCTAGAGTAAACCATATTTGAGCTGGGTTTTGAAGGTTGAGTAGAAGTTTCCCAAACAAAGGACAGAGGGATCACCTTGGGCAAAGGTCTGGGAGGCAGGGAGGTCTTGCTAGTCTGAAGACTGGAGAAGACCAGCAGGGAGGGCAGGGAGGAGGATGTGCATGCGGGTAAGATGGATCTGCGTTTTCCACATTCTCCTCTGCTCTGCAGTGGGAGGAGAGGTCATGGAAGTGGGGAGGTTGGATGTGGAACACAGGAAAACTGTGCTGTGCCTGTTACCTGCAGAGTTGGGTTGTTGCTTCCTCCTTCCATCCACTTTGTGCCAGTGTTCATGTTGGACTCTGGAGACATAGGGTGGAGTGAGACCATGCTCACAGAAGGCCAGATGGGCAGTGGGATAAGGGAATGAGCCACTGTGGAAAGTCAGAAGAGATCTTGGAGGAAAAGGTAAGATTAGGTCCAGGTGGCCCTGCCCTCACCCCGTGATGTCACCCACCCACTCAGCAATGCCAAGGCCCCACTGAATGGCCATCCCCTCCCTCTGGTCTGCTGCAGATACTGCTGAAGTCTGGAGTGGGTCAGGACCCAGAGACGTGGGGCTGCGGTGGGGTGCTGGGGGGGGGGAACTACCTGCAGGGTGCCCCTTTAAAGAGCAAGGCTGGCAGAAAGCAGGAGAGGGCGGGAAAGGTGTGTGACCGTCAAAATGTGATAGACAGGAAACCAGCTACGAACTTTAAGAAACATGTCAGACTTCCCAGGGTTCTGTGACCCTGTAAAAATTGTGAAATTTCCTTTCCTTTTGCATTAGAAACTCCAAACAAAAGAAAGCCTTGTGGGCTGTCTTGAGAAACCTCTTGCCTCTGCAACACCTTTGATCTGGGATGGGAACAGTGAGGGCTCGGCTGGAGCCCCATGAACTGAATTTCAGTCTGCCCTCGGCACCTATGGAGCCTCCACTCCTGCATGGGGTGCTGGGGATTCAGCATGAACACTGCAGAGCCAGCTCCTGCCCTTGTGGCCCCAGTCCCAGCGGTGACCCTGGACATCTGCCTCTCTCTCTGGCTTCAGGTTCCTCTTCAGCCCGGGCTGGGGACTGACCTTGTGACCTCCAAAGGCACTGCCTGCTCTGACTGAAGTCTTTCTCCTTCTTCCTTAAGTCACCACCCGGCAGGCCTGAGGCCCTAATTGATGGGCATGGCCCTTCCTGGTCTGGGAGAAGTGACAGGAGCAGTTAATATTCCTGCGGTAATGCACTTGGCTGCTTCCAGAGTCCCCCCGCCGCCTCCACCCCCTCACTGGCCCTGCCCTCCTCCCTCCGCACTGCTGCAGGGCAGTTAGCCCAAAGCTGGCCAGCCCCATGGAGACCACCCTCCACTAACCCTTAGTGGAAAGCAGGCCCAGAGAGTCCAGGAGTCCGGTTCACACAAGTTGTCAGGAGCAGGGCAGACTAGAGGCCAGGAGGCCACCCAGGCTGTCCCTGCTCTGCTTTGCTTCTGAGTATCGGGCAGGGCCACCCCGTCTCCTCACTTTGTGTCCCCACCTCTGTGGGCACTGCCTCCTGCAGCCAGACCGAAGCTGGCAGTAGCTGGGCTTTACCCTGGAGAGGAAGAAAAGAAAGTGAACAATGAAAATGTGGGGGGTGGGAGGGGCTGCGGGTATCGGGGGATTCTTGAGCCTCCGTCAGCAGCTTCCAGCAGGCCTCAGAGACCCCCCGCCCCCACTCTGGCCTCTTCAAGTCAGCAGCCCTGCTGGGGGGGTCATTCCCGAGGGAAGGAACATCTCTACCGCTCCCTGAGAGGAGAACGCGGCTTGTTTTGGATTCCCAAGCCCATTCATTCAGTTCATTCTTCCAGGGCCTCCACTCCCTGCTGAGCCCTAGCTGAGCCCAGGGCACAGCTGGCAGCACCAGACCCTGCTCCTGTCCTCAGTAAAGGCAGTGACCACTCAGCGTCACTGTGATAATGGGAAGCACAGGGGACCCAAGGAGGTCCCTAACTGTAGTGACCATTTAATTTATCATCCCAAACTGGAAACACTGGGGAATAGAAGGGGCACTATTAATAATTACATTGAGAAAAGAATATTCTGGGACTGGACCAGGCTGGTAGGCCCTGGACTTTTGACAAGACCTGAAGGGGGAGGAAAGATGTCCCAGACTGCTAGGCTAGCTAGTCTCCTGGCGCTGGAGAGCTGATGCCCTGCCCCTCCTTGAACCCCGTTCTCCCGCCGTGCTAACCTACTCGGGTTTTGGTGACTGTGCCCAGCTAGGTCACGCCCTCGTGCCTTGCTCACCTCTGCCTGGGGTGCCTTCCCCAACCCAGAGAGCACTGCAGGCAGCTCCAGACTCCCCGCTTCTCTCCTGACCTCCTGAGGAAGAACTGATCTCACGCTGCTTCTCCCGCCGCTGCGCCACCCAGACCTTCATGGGTACTGATTGCCCATCGCCCACGCCAGACCAGAAGCTTCCCCCAGGACACAGGCTGGACCCAGTTCACGTTTGGGTTTCCAGTTCTAGTGCCCAGAACAGATTTGTGAACACCTCCTCCTGCCCCTGCTCCTGCAGAAACACAAAACCCTGGGAAAGAGGCATCGGCAGGCGCTGTGGCCTCCCTCGGCTGACGGGCTGCACATCAGATGCTCACATCCTTTGACTCCCACAACCTCCCACTTCACTGAACTGAGATTGCAGTTCAGCAAGAGGCCTGGACGGCCAGCTCCACTGTTCTGGAAAAGGACTCGAAAGAAAGAAAATGAAGTTTTAGAATATGTGATACAAAACATAATTTTAGCTCCTTGACTTTTTAATACCATCATAGCTTTCTGGCTCTCCATTTGAGATACTTGTCCAGGGTCTTAGCTGGACAGTGCCTGCCGTTGGCTGTGTCACCGGCTTTGGTTCCTGGCCCAGCAAGCTGCAGCGGCATCTGTTGGCAAGTATGTGTTGCTACTGGACCAGCCTTTCCTTGCGTATAGGTACCATCTGCTGGCAAGGATGGGAAAGTGCCCTCCTTCCTGCCTTCAACCATCTATTCAAGTACAGTATTTATTACTGAATGTCAAGCACTATGCTAGAAAAAAAGCTGGGACTATAGAGTGAAGAAAACCAACAAAGTCCCTGATGTTACAAAATTATAATAATAGTAGCAAACACTTATATAGGGCTTACTAGGTGCCAGGGATTACAATTGGTACATTGTTTTATCCTCATCAGAACTAGACGAAGTAGGAGTTACTATCCCTACTTTAAAAATGAAGAAACTAAGGCACATAGAGATGAATGATTTCCTCAAAATCACACAGCCAATAAGGGTTCAAGTTGAGCTTAGAACTTGGGCATCTGCTCCAATTCCACAGTAAGCAATAAATAAACAAGACGCTGTTTTTCAGGGAAATAAATAGGGAGATGCAAGAGTGATGGGGAGAGGCCTTCTTTGAACGTGATAAGTATCTCGCTGAGAAGGTGACCTACGCTGAAGAATAATGGGAAGGAACAAGCTATGTAAAGAGCCTAGGGAAGATCAATCCAGCAGGAGAAGCAGTGAGTGTAAAGGTACCGAGAACGATTATTCAGCTATCAGACAGGAGGCAAGTTCTGGTCATTGTACCCCTAAATGCCTCTCCAGTACAGCCCTTATCTCCATCACTGCTTCCAACATCCATGTCTCTCAGCCTCCTCTCTGGTCCCCCTGCCTCTTGCCTTCCCCTTCAGGCCGTCCTCTGTACCACAGAGCGGTCCTGGAAATGCATGCACCTGCTGTCCCTCACTGCTCTGCTTAAAACCTGTCCCACTGTCTCCAGGATAAAAGCTAAGCTCTTTGGGCTGGTATCTGTGATACCCCTCCCCCATGGCCATGGTCTGCTCCTTTCTCCCACCAGCTGTCCTGGCTCCCTTCACTCCAACCACATCAAGTCCTTTGCAGTTTTCAGAAGTTTCCAGGTTATCTCATCCCCTGGGGCTACCCATATGCTTTCCCTTCTACCTGAAACCTCTACAGCCCCATCTCACCTTTCTAACTCCTACTCATCCTTCAAAACTTAGTGCTGGCATTTCCTCCTCTAGGAAGTCTGCCTAATTCCCCATCCAACCACCCCAGCTGATGGTGGAGCATCCTTCCCAGAACTCCCATCGCAGGCTGTGAGTATATACGGGTCTGTCTTTCTGGTATCCCTCAGCTGCAATTCCAAACCTTTGTCAGCATGCCTTCTTCCCCACATGAATCCGCGAGCTCCCTGAAGGAAGGACTGTCTTATTTATCTCTGTGTCTTTGGAGGCCAACACAAGCACCAGCAAATGGTACATGCAGCTTATGAATGATAAATTACTCAGGTTTTTTATTTCTCTTTTTTAGTGAGGTATAATTTGCATGTAGTGAAATGCACTCTTTTTGGTGTACCTTATATGAGCTTTGACCAAGATAAATAACAGTTCCATCCTCCCCAAAAAAATCCTTTCTACTGCCCCTTTGTAGCCAACCCTCACCCTCACCCCCCGCCCCCGGCCACCAGCCCCAGTTGCTGGCAAGTACTGAGCTATTTCCTGTCTCATCGTTTTGTCTTTTCCTGGATATCACATAAATAGAACCATACATGTTAGTCCTCTGGTGTCTGGCTTCTTTCACTCAGCATAATGCATTTGAGATTCATTCATGTTGTTATATGTATTGGTAGTTCATTCATTTTTTAAAAAGCTGTTTTTTATTTGCTTCTATTTTAAAACTATTTCTCATGGGGAAGCACTTCTGGATCTACTAGTTTCGTTTTTTTCTATTACTGTTTTCTTGCATTCCATTCTATGGGGCTGTACAACAACTCATCCATTCACTAATTGAAGGGCATTTGGGTTGTTTCTTTTTTTTTTTTGACAACTATAAATAAAAGCCACCATAAGCATTCATGTACAGATTTCTGTAGGAACCAGGTCACTTTTCATTCCTTTTGAGGGTGGTACTGCTGAGACTTACCGTATATTTAAATTTATAAGAAACTGCCAGACTGTTTTCCAAAGTGTGTGTACCGCTTGGCCTCCCTGCCAGCACTGAGTGAGCGTCCCAGTTCCCCCAGACCCACCAGCACTGTCTGCTGGAAAGACAACAACATGTTTATGCTGAGTTTCAACAAATCAATCAACTGTGCATGTGCAGGCCTCTTTCTGGGTTTCCAGTGCTGCTCCATGGGTGTAGGTGGCTATGCTTCCACCACCACCACACTGTCAGTTACTGCAGCTTCATATAAGGCTTGAGAGAAGGCAGTGAGAGTCCTCCAACTTCATTCTTCTTTTTAAAAATTGTTTGGTTATTCTAGTTCCTTTACCTTTCCATAAAGTTGTAGCGTGAGCATGTCTACTGTTACAAAAAAAAAAAATCTCTGCAGAGATCTTGATTTCAGTTATATTGAATCTAGCCATTTGAAGAGAAATAACATCATAAGAATATTGAATCGTCCATTGAACACTGTCTTAGTTTGTCACAGCTGCTGTCACAACTACCAGATGATTGGTTGGCTTAACCAATGGGAATTTGTTGGCTCATGGGTCCAGAGGCCAGAAGTACAAAATAAGGCATTGGCAAGAACATACTTTCTCCCCCAAAACTAGGATTCTGATGCTGGCTTACTACATATCCTTAGCGTTCCGTAGTTTTCATCTCTGCTTCATATCACATGTGATCCTCTCCTTTCTGTTCTTCAGAAACTGACTTCTGGCTTCTGGACAGTAATTCAGAGTAACACCCACCCTCATTCGGTCGGGCCACACTCTAACTCAAAACAACGCCTTCAAGAGGTTCTATTTTCAATGGGTTCACACCCGCAGGAATGTGGAGTAAGATTAAGAACACATCTAAATTGAGGCACATAATTCAATCTACCACCAACACAATATGTCTCGCAGTCATTTGCTTACTTTGATTTCTTTCATCAATAGTTTGTACTTTTTAGCATAAAAGATCCTGCACATATTTTGTTAGGTTTCTACCAAGTATTTCAATTTTGGGGTGCTATTATAAATAGTATTGTCTTTCATTTCAATTTCCAATTATTTTATGCATATTGATCTTCTATCCTGAAACTTATCTAGATAAAGTTCAAGTAACCTTTTTGTAAATTCTTTGGGAGTTTCTGTGTTGCTGGTGAATGCAGACAATGCTCTTGCTTCCTGCGCAATCTGTAGGGCATTATGGCGTTTTCTGGCCTCGTTGCCATGGCAAGACCCGTCACTGTGCTATTGAACAGGGGTAATGATCATCCTGGCTCTATTTCTGATCATTAAGGAAAAGCATTCAGACTTTCACCAAAAGTATGATGGTAGGGTGTTGATGAGCTTCTTTATTCTGTTATTTTATGTCTTTCTCCAAATTTGGGATTTGGGGGCCATAATTTCCTCAAATATTTTTTCTGCACCAATCTTCTCCTCTCCCTCTGGAAGTTCAAAGACATGAATCTCATATTATTCTACAGGCCCCTGAGAGCTCTGTTAATATTTTTCTATCTTTTTTCTCTCTTCAAGTTCATTGATTCTTTCCCCTGTCATCTCCATTCTGCTATCAAGCCCAGCTAGTGATTTTGTTTTTATTTCAAATACTCTATTTTTCAGTTCTAAAATTTCCATTTGGTTCATTTTAATAGTTTTTATGTCTCTGCTAAGAATGACTATATCTACATCTATTTCAATTTACAATAACTGCTTCAAAATCTTTTCTATTAATTCCAATTTCTGCGTCATCTCAGAGCTAGCATCTGTCAATTGCACTTTCCCTTGAAAACTGTTCACGTTTTTCTGGTTCACAGTATGTTGAATAATTTTGGATTGTATCCTGGACATTGTGAATATTCTGTTATGTATATCCTGGGTCCTATTATAATTCTATGTAATCCTATAGAATGTTGATTTTGTGGTTGTTGTTTCAGGAGGCAATCAACCCACTTAGGTTCAGACCCTAAGTTCTGTCTCACCTTCTGATGATGGTAGTTCTAATCCTGGGGCAAAACCACAAGAGAAAAGGTGGGGGGGTGGGGGAAGCAAGTTTCATGCCCATAGAGCTTGCTTCTCCAAGTTTTGACTCCCATGCGCCATCTGCCTGGTTTTATTTAATTTTCAGGATCACAAGGTAGCTGTTTTCTGTATTTTTTGCCCAGAGATTTTAGGTGTAATTAATAGGAAAAAAAAACTGTAGTGGACTTACTCCATCTGGGATAAAATTTGAACCTCTTGCTCAGTTTTATTTATTTATTTTTATTTGCTAGAGTTTTAAAAAGCTGTGAGCAATGAAGCTCCAAAGCACAATGAAGACAGTGACAACAGAAGAAAAGTTGAAAAGTAGCAGGCAACAGCAAGTACCTCTCCCATATTTAGAACCCCTTTAAGATGTCAGCGCATTCCTCAACTGGGATAGAATATGTGACTATTTCTATTTGTAGGATGAGAAGACTAAGGAAAAGCTTTTGCCCGTTTGGTCTCAGATCCGTACCCTGCTCTCCTCCTGCTCTGCACTGCAGGGCACCGACCACTGCAGACTCCATCTCCCAAGATTCTTTGAGAAACAGCTTTCAATCAGAGTCTGCCAAGAGGAGGCACTGGCATGAAATTGGAGGAGTGGGAGGAAAGGAAAAGCCGGAGTATTTCTCCTGCTCCCTCTGCTTTAGGCAGCATCCTCAGCAATGGCTGTTTCCGTGGTTCTGACTTCCCCCAATACCCTGCCACGCCAGTGCTCTTGCTGGACTGGCCTGGTTCCTCAGCTCTGGGAACACCGTCCCTCCTCTTTGTCCCTCCACCCTAGGGGTGGCCGTGGTTTCCTGCTGTCCTAATCTTTAGGTTGCTGCACATCCCATTTGCCCTTTTTACTCTTCCAACGTTTTTATAACCAGTTACTCAAATTTAGTTCCCTCTATTGAAACGATGGCATGAGTTGTCGGTCTGGGCTTTGCGGCGGTCCAAGTGGGAAAGCAGCAGGACAGAAGCTCTAACTCACATCTCTTGGCTTTAATGTCCTCCCACTGTCCCACCCTGGCGGGAAGTGGCCATCAGAGGAAACAGACCACCATCAGGTCAACCAGGAGAGCAACATTTCAATCTAAGTTACATGTTATTTTACAGGAAGGTAAAAGACTTTTCATATACAATAAATTTTCTATGAAAATCATCTTACATTCACAGGCATCTTCCTTTTGTGTCAGTACAGCACATTCTATATTAGAACTTTGACTCTTCCTCACCTATATCGCCAAGCCTCCAGAGTGTTCTGCTGGAACAGGCAGCAGGCAAGTCTTAGAAAATCTGAGTAGGAGATGAGAACTGAACAAGAACCAGGGCTGGGACTAGGGTGAGGACTCCACCTGATGTGGTCACTGGTGCCAAAGACTGAAGATGGCATGGCTTCACCCAAGGAGCAAAGCAAAGGTCATGGAATCCAGTGGTATCTGATAGAGAGCAGAGATTTGACAACTTTTCCAAGGCCATGTAAGTGGCAAGGGGTGAGGGTAAGGGATAGGGACAAAGGTTTGCAGAGATCTCCAGAAGAGATGCAAGGACCAGGTTGGAGCTGGGGCCATTAACAAGGGAAGAAAAACCCTGATCCAGCCATGTACCCCATTCATCAGCCCAGGGCAAAGGTGGGCAGCATTTCCTGATCTGTGCCCTGCCATGAGCTCATGAGACAGAAATAAAAGCACAACCAGCATCCTCTGTCACAAAAGATCTTTAATAGTCTCCTTGTTATGGTTATTTTGCTCATTTGTCCTGTTGAATAAAGTATAACTTATTTGGCATAAGGAAGCCACAGGTAGGTATAACAGATAAACCTGGCAGGTGTCAGAAATAAGGGTGTCACAAAATAATCACTTGACAGAAGGGCCACAGACCTGGTGCAGGCAGACCTTGGTTGGCCCAGAGACCTTCCCATGCCCAGGACACACACACAGTCACTGTGCAAGCTGGAGATCAGGCTTCCATACAGTAAGAAGAGGCAGGCCCCACGTGGCATCTGTGACCTTAAAATTGAGCAAAGATGTCACAGGAACACAATGCATCCTCCACTTTTCCCCAGACTGCTCTGCTGATCTGACATGCAGGCCAGGGCCTCACCCCAAGTTAGTGAAGCACCATGGACTCCTCATACACACCTCTCATGTGACTTTTGCAGTAATCCCTATGAAGTGGACACAGCCTGGCACTAGCCCCATTTTACACATGGGGAAACTGAGGCCAGTGATGTTCCCAAAGTCACACTCAGACTAAAAGTAAGACATCAGTTAGCAGTCTTTCTCCCATCCATGTGGCTTGCTGTGCCTGAGTGAAAGGCTCACTTTGCACCTAGAATGTCCTGGGTGGGGGTGCCAGACAGGATTCGATGCCAAGAGCTGGTCTAGGTCTTGCCAAAATGTACACCACATAGTCAGTCCTGGTGGTGAGCGCGGGCAGAGGGCCAGGCAGGCAGGGGGACTGGGGGGGAGGGGGCACCAGTCTGTCTTCGGGCACCCCCTGTTGCCCACACATTATCCACAAATGTGGAAGTAGAATCCCATTAGGATTACTCAAGAGAAGTTGCTGCTTAAAAGTTCTCTGGGGCACCCTACCTCAAAGGAGGAGCTTTGATCATGAAATCCTCTTCAGTATGTCTTTTAAGGAAACCTGGATTTTCATCCATCTGGCTAGATGTGGAAAAGAACCTAACTCTCTAGTTTCTGCTTCTCCCATTGCATTGGTCCTTCTGTTGTTCCACGCGCCCGGAGCAGAGAAATGGGGTGTCACAAAAGTGGGCTGCAGACACAAATCTCAAGGTGGGAGATTGGTCCTCTTTTCTTGCTGCGTGTGCTGATATCAGAGCAAAGAGTCAGCCAACTGAGTGCTAGACCCCTACCCAAATCAAACCCCAAACCCTTCAGGATGGGTTGGCCAGAAAACCATCAAATGTGTGTAAGTATGTGTACCTCTGTATGTGTGTGTGTGCGCGCGCGCATATGTAGGAACAAGCAAATGCTTGGGCCTGGGTCTGGGACCCAAGTTCTAATATAATAACACTTTGTCCTGGATTACTGGAGCCATCCCAACATGAAAACCAAGAATAGGACCTGGGAAATGAGAAATGCTATGCTTGCTGGTCTAAGATCAAACCTCAGAATATTGGTTTGAAGAAGTCTTTCTTCCAAAGAAAGTTTGAAGGTGAAACCTTAATGGGCAGGACAGATAAAAGCAGAGTTGTTCTGCTGGAAGTGGGAATGGAGCAAGGGCTGGAGACCTATCCTTTGCCTCCACCCATCTTCCCACCTTAGCAGCCAGCCAGAGCTCTGTGGAACACCAGGGGTTCCACAGCTTCTAGTTTGAAAGCCACTGTGTTAGAGTAGGTCCTGGGTCCTTTGAGGACCTGTGCTTTGACTTCCCTTTTGGGGTGAAGAGTTGGGAGAATGATGGAGGGAATATCCCCCCTTCAGTGGGGCTTCTCTTTGAAGCCACTGTACAGTGACCCGGCAGGTGGGTGGTAGAGGACAGGGGTTCTGCCCCACAGGAGACCATTTCAGTCCAGGCGGGTGGGAGAAAGCAAAAGTGGTGCCTGAACCAGCAGGGCAAATGCCAGGCCCAATGTGGATGTGTGAGAGTAGGGATGTCTGTTTTGGTCCTTGTTCAGTTTAAAAAGAAAAACATCAGAACAGGCATAGGCTTATGTCCATGAGACCCCATAAGAGTTCAAGATTGAGATCTAACCCCTTCCTCCTGGATGAATGGACAGTGCCCAGTCCCCAGCCCTTGGCAGGAGAGAAACTGCTTCTCTGGGCTGTTGAAAACCACTGGGAAAGTACTTGGCTGGGATTCAGCTCCAGGATAAGAGGCCTGGGTTTTCCCTGGGCCTACATCCCTCCCAAGGATTTCTAGGAAGTTCTGGTGACTCCCACTGATCCTGTATGGAGCCTGAAGGGAAGGAGGAGGCAATTTCTATTTCACCTATCCTTTGGATTTCTTTGATGGAGCAGCGAGGAGCTCAGCCTTCCCTGCACCTGAGGGCTGATGGTTTTCTCTATACCTGGGATCAAACCCAGGCTTCTTGGCCTCTGGGGACACCCCAGGTGAGTCTCCCACTGAGCGATGAGAGATGTGGGTGATACAAGCCTCAGAGGGCCCAAGATGCCTCTTCCAATCACTGGCAAAAGCCATGTCTTCTCTCTCCATCCAACTGCTGGGACCACTAGCCCCTGGGCATGGAATTTCTAAAGACTGTCTGAATTTCTCTCTCAGCTGAGTCACCAGGCCATGCTGACTGCCTTTCATGCTGACTGACAATCACCTAAGCAAATAATGGGTCAAGAGATGCAGACAGGTGAGAAGAGGGCTCAGCCCATGGTAAATTTCCTTTGTAACCTTGTGCAACTCCCCTACACAACGCCCCTGCACAGGCCTGTTCAGCCATTTGTAACTTTCAGAGCACGGGCTTCTGACTTTTACCTCATCTTCACCTCACAGGGGGAGGGGTTACTGCTCCACTTTACAGTTAGGGAAACTGAGCCCAAGAGGTTGAGTGACTTGCTGAAGGCCACTCAGCTGGTAGGTGACAGCTAGGACTGAGAGCCAGCACTGTGGACTTCCAGGCTGGAATTCTCTTCACGGCACCATGTAGGAACCACGGTGACAGCAACACTTCCGGTGAAGGTGAGTCTACCCTAACCTGTCCAAACCTTGAGGCTGAGGAGGCCCATGGCTTCCAGCCACATAACTAAGTCCTTATCTTCATGGGGACTGAACTCTTCTCTTGCTTGGCATGTGGAGGAAGTCCAGCTGACCCTCTGCCTCAGGCCTTTTCACCCAGGGACATGTTCTTCCTCCATGCCCAGACACATGGCCCACTGGGAAATCCCAGCATAGCTATGCTTGATCAGCAGAGGCACCAAATGCTTGGCACAGAAACAGCAACATGGTGGGCCAATGTCTGGGGCCCAGTGAGATTCCTCCACCCTCACTTTCCACCTAGGGTCTCCACTGGACAGGATGACTCCAGAATGGGGAAGGCCCTGCAGGGAAGCACTCAGTCATGCTGGGCATGGGGTGGGATCTGGAGGAGACCAGAAGGATGGAAAGATGATCCCGGCTCTCTTCAGCAAGAGGCCAGAGGAAACACTTCGTCGTGCATGCTCCACTGGGCTGCAGCATACGGCTGCATGGGGTGCTTTCTGCACAAGGATAGCTGGCTAAGAGACAAGTGAGGCTAAAATCCTGCCTGGATGCCACTCACGAGGCTGTGCATTCTAGTATGGGGCTGAATCCACCTGGAAAGACACCATTTTCTAACTCACACCAAGGCACTATGTGGACTAGCAGCAGCCAGGGAGCCCTGGATGCAGTGGTCCCCTACAACTTTCCCCCAACCACGACCTTCCTGAGGACAGGGGCTGGGACTGATCCATAGCTGAGTCTCCAGGGCATGTTACAGAGCACAGAAGTTTCGGCAAAGGATGGTTAAGCTGAATTCAATTGAACTTGGCCACTGCCCTTCTGCAGTCCTGGGCTCAAATTAAAAAGGATAGATGGAACTTCCCTGCAGCTGGGGAAATTAACTAAACAACCCAGGATAAACCCAAAAAGGGTGAGTGTAATATTGAGGTGGAGGAAGCTCAAGAAAGCAGTCTGACAAATCTTTTGTGTGCACTTGCTGGGAGGTGGGGAGGCAGTTTGTAGGGCAGTGACCACCTCAAATCCTTAAGGGTCTACTTATACCAGCCCCAAAAATTTCAAAGGAAGAGCATATTGGAGAGCATATTCATACCATGAGTTGCTTCAACATTTCATCAACTCTTAAAGCTGCCCAGATGGGGTGCATACTGCCCAGGACGATCTGGTAGGGGCTGGATGCCTGGGCCACCTGTGGCTAAGACCCCAGAACTGACTTGAGTTCTGAAAAGGGTTGAGACCCAACTTGTATTGTATAATAAAATTTTGTCTCCCTTTTCAAGCAAGTATGGGACAGCAATGCAAAGGAGTAGGAATTGAGAGATTCTCCTTGCCTTGCCAATAAATATGTTCACTTGGGTATAACATACAGCATGAGGGTAGCTGCATCCAGTGGACTGTGAGGTGCTGGGGGCCCTATCACAAACTCCCCACCCAAGCCCCAGCTACACTCGGTCCCTCCTAGTAACACTCAGAACCTAAGGCACAGCAGCTCATGCTCACTAAGGCCAAAGCTAAGGTGCAGAGTTTGACATCAAGCAACCCTTTAGAGGCCTAAGAAAAGCCCTTCTTAGGCTTTGGAGTGGGTATGGGATGGGCAAAGTGGTCTCGAGGGCACTGACAACTCTGGGGTTCAATTAACCCCCTGCTAGAGGCAGACAGACCAAGGTCAATGATTCCTGCCCCACCTACCAGAAGCTCTAACATTCAGAACTTCTCAGGAGACCAGAGCTGGAAGGACCCCTTGTGAACAATCTGGTCAAACCCTGTGGTTCTCCGGTAACCGAGACCCAAAAAAGGGAAGGAACTTGCCCACGGCTACACAAGGTGGCCTAAAGACCAGAGAAAGACAGACACCTTTTAACACTTTCTATGAAATGTCCCAGGTCTCAATCTCATCAACACCAGCCCATGAGTACTGGGTACCCATGACAACGGGAACTGCTGGGAGGCCACCAAATCCCTAAGGAAGCAAGCTACTTCGTTTACTGGTAGCTTCCTTGCAACCGAGCAGCCCTATTCCCTTTGAGGGAGACTGGGAAAGGGCCTCATTGACTGGATGTGGTGACCTCAGAAACTGTGGTCTCCCAAACCGCAGAGGGAAGCAAGAGGACGCTGGGTGCCGGCCCACTCTGGGCCTCCAGCCTTGGTGCCTTCCTAGTCACTGTTAAGTCCACAATGGAAGGGAGATAGTTAAGACACTGTTCTGGTCCCCTGCCCCCATCTCTGCAAGTACCCTTTCAGGAAACCTCATCAGGAACTTCCGCTCACTCTGCCACCAGTTGGTGCCTTCTGAAGACTCCCTCCCTCTCTCCCTTTATGCCCACGCACATATACAGGTAGGTAGATAGGCAGGTTCACACATATAAGATACAAGGTAGCTAAGAGGTTACATCCTGACAATACTGAAATATACTTGGGCTAGTTCACACAGCTTGCCTCAGATAAGTAACTGCTGGTAAGAAAGTCAGTCTGGTTGTTTTTTTCCACTCCTGAGGTCTACCAGCCATCACGAATGCCACTGTCAGACACAGAGGGACATGGGGCAGGATTTGGGGTGGAAAAGGAAAGGTCTTTAGAGGGTCCAAACTGCAAAATGGCATTGAGAATCTGTCCACAGTTCTGACCACACCCCAACCAGACTCCCGAGCTCTGGTTCCTTCAGAGAACCTTCCTGGAAGACGGCGGGGAGGTCTTCAGTGTGGTCATCTTTTAGCTGCCAGAACTGTTTTGACCACCTGGGGCTGTGGACATCCTCTCATGTGTCCTTAGCCTTCATCCCCATCACTCCCTAAAGCCCTCTGGCCACTCATGCCTCATCCTCCCCGTCTGATCCCCACCTCAAGTCAATTTCCAAGGCCAAGGATGTGGTGGCCTTTCTGGGGGTCAGTGTGAAAAGGAGGGGGGATGGAAAGGTGACTGAAGGGGTGGAGGGTTAGGGTGGTACCCGGTGGTCCTAGTGGCATGGCGATGTGGGGCCAGTCCCAAGGCCAGGGGTTCATCACCATGACCTGGAACAGGGCTGGAACCCACTGGTAGAAATAGGAAGAACAAAGAGGAGGGGGGATTCGGAATAGGAAGAAGACGAATAAGCATCCTAGTGCATGAGAGTGGATCTGGAACTGCCTGGAGGGAGGGCCTGGCTCCAGTCTATCTGTCGTTGAGCTGTGGCGAGCTGGTACCATCCTCCTCTTCCTCCTTGTCGTCCTTCATACCTTTCAGTCTCTGGCGGGCAAAGTCCTCAAATACAATGTCGTCATCACTGGTGGGAGACAAGGAAAATGGGGTGTGTTTGCAGGGGCAGGGAGGGTAGGCGCATCCAGAGGGACCGGAGAGCCTCCAGGCTGGACGTGATGCAGGGCCCAGGGGGCAACGACATTCTCTGAGGTCTCCGGCCCGAGACTGGCATTGGGCAGAAAAGCCTGCCAGGTGGGCATATCTGGAGACCCACAGCTTGGGCTGGGGTGGGGACTGTCACTTCTGGACTCCGGGCCCACTGGTGGAAACGCCAGAGGGGGCATGCGTTTGACTTTTGTGCTGTCACAGCCCAAGAGTTAGAAAAGTGAGCTGGTTCTTGAGGAGTTGGGGGGGGGGTGCTAAGTGGAGGCAGCAGTGTGGCCGGGCTGGGGAGTGAGAGGAAGAAATACTGCCCACCGTGAGAATCCAGACCACCAGTGGTTTCACAGCATATCCTAAACCCCCCCTAAGAACAGGCCCAAGCAGTGCCCTTCGCCCTCGCCCATCACTCCCATCCCATCCTGGCAAAGAACTGTTTGTGGGCAGGAAGGGGTGCGCCTTTCTCCTGGGAACAGTGGTCCCCCATCCCACCCTGAGAGATCCCCCCCGATGGGAGAAGGGTAGAACAAATCTGCATGGGTGCAGAGGAGAAAGGGTGGGTGGGGAAAAGGGATGCCCGAGTGGGGTTTCACGACTCCTTCTAAGAACAGAGTTCCCTTCCACCCTAAAACCGCACAGGGTCCTGCCCCAGTCCTCTGCCCGGCAGTTCAGCCAGCTGCCTGGGGCCTCCTCAGGGAGTGATCTGACACCCCACAGCCCAGATCTGTCTGGTGGGATATGGGGAGGGCGGCTGTGGAGCTGGAACAAAACCGCCTGGCCGCGTCTGTGTAGCCGACCATCCCAGCTCTGGCCAGGGTCCGGTGAGGCAAGGGCCTGTGGCCGCAGGGCAATCCGCACTGGTCCTCAGGAGGCAGAAGCAATCAGATCCCCGGAGCCTTCCCCACCCCCACGGCCTGATCCCACCGGGTGGGAGTGGGCGGGGCAGGAGAGCCGGGGGCCGAGAGCCAGCCCGCCTGTGCCCGGCAGGCGCAGAGGATGGACCAACGGACTGACGGATTGACGTGCAAGGGCGAGGGAGGAAGACAGACCAAATCAAGGCAGGAGGAAGAGGAACAGGCACGGAGGGTCCTTCAAGTCACATGCAGGCAAGCGGGTTGCTGAAGAGGCGAGCAGAGGTGGCTCTCAGCAGACGGGGTTAGACCAGCTGCTCTTCAAGGGTTAATAAGCATATATGCAAATGACCCCCTCCGCCCCGCCCCCCACCCCGAGGCCGCCCCACCCCCACCCCGGCGTCTGCAGGCAGGGTTCCGCTTACTTTGTGTCAAGTTCTATGAGATTGGTATCTACCGGAGCCTCGTTTTCTGGAACTAAAACACAAGGTGGGCGGGACGCCGAGGGGTTAGTGAGTGGGTGGGCGTGAGATCGATGGACACAGGTCCTCACTCGGGGGCAATCAGGCTAAAGTTGGGACGGCAATGGAAACATGGCAATGGGGAAGGGGGGCTCGTCCCTGATCTCAGAAACATCCCAAAGCATCCTAAAGGCAGGTAGGAGCGTCCAGGGGGAGACCCGGATGCCCACGGCAGCACTAGAAAAAGTAGAAAAACCTCTCAGCCTCGGTTCTTTTGGACGTGAGTTAGGTTAATTTTTTGCATGGGCAGGCAGCAGGAATCAAACCCAGGTTCCGGCATAGCAGGCAAGAACTCTGCCTGTTGAGCCACCGTGGCCTGCCTACTTTTATTTTTTCTTAACTCCACTTTTTCACATTTTAACGTCTCTGGATGTGGGATGTATTTTATAATCAATGGCATTTTGTAGTTTAATTGCGGGAACGTTTTTCTTTCTTTGTGGTACATTATTATGTTCTCTTTCAATTGAAATTGTCATTGATTCAATGAAATATGATCAATCACTCAGGAATCACTCAGAAAAATTATGAAATGGTGTGTCCAGGGGCCATCTTATCAGATAGCCCCTTCCCACTTCTTCCAAACAGGACCTAGCTCCATGCCTGGTTGCAGAGCAGGGGCTGAAAGCATGGCCAGTGAGCTTCCTGCCACCCAGTCTCCCTGTCCCATGGACTAGGATGTGGTGTGTGAGGGGTGTAATGGGAGAAGGGAGGGGAGCAGAGAACAGGCGCCAGGTCTCTCTGTCTGCTGGTGGGGTCCGATGCAAACAGAAGTTGTGAGTCCCACGAACAGCCTGGGGAGCTTGGGAAAAGGGGTGACATGGGGCTAACGGTTGACCCAGAGGGAGATGGAGTGATGGGGTAACCTGACAGCTGATGGAGAGGGTGGTCTGCTATCTGGAACCCTCCACCCCAGTGACTCACAGACCCTGCTCACCTTCTCGATGTGGGGGTTCCTCCTGGGGCTTGGGGTGCATCAGGGTGAAGGGCAGTTCCACAGCCACATCGCTGAAACAGAGACCCAGACGTGTTGAGCCTCAAGCTGAATCTCAGGCTGAGAATCAATGCCCTGTTAGTCTGAGGTTGGGGAGGGTTCCCTCATCAGAGACGGTAGCTCTGGGCTGGCCATTAGAAACTGGTGTCAAGCCCCAGTTCTGCTACAGCCTGAACACACTTCCTCTAGGAGTTGAACCAGCCAACCTCTTCTCCTGGCTCCAAACGAAGTGGAAGCTTCCTCCTTCCTGAAAAGGACCTGGATTCCCACGGGCTGGGCGGAGTCAGGGTGGGGAAAGGATTGCCCAGGGCAGTGTGCATACTGGTCACTGGGTGGCTCGAAGGTGCCCTTGTCCCATGCCTGGGTCAAATTGCCCCCAGCCTTCCTGACACTGCCCTTCCCTACTTCCCGGTTGAAACTGTTCCCACCTTCACTTCATCTCATCTCCCAACATACCAGGAATGCCCAGTAAAAATGCTCAGGTGACCCTAGCCCCCCTGCCATCTGGGTGAAGACCATTAGGTTGGTTTAGTCAAATTCAGGTTGGAGGGGCCCCAGGCCCCAGAGCTGTCTCCACTGAGCATGGAGACTTCAAGCCTTGTGGGGGATGGAGGGTGTGTACAGTGTTGGAGAATGGGGGACGTGCTGCCACCAGCCAGCGCTTCTGCCCAGACCCTTCTCTCCACTTGACCCTGATGGACAAAATAATAATAAGAGCAAATACTTCCATGGTGATTACTCTTGTGTCAAAAAACTATTCTAAGCCCCTCCCACAGAGTAAGTAACTTCGTCCTCATGCCAATCCTATTATTATCTCCAACGTCTTATTATCTCCTGGAAAACTGAGGCACAGGCACATAAAATAGCTTGCCCAGGGCCATCCAGCTATTAATGACAAGTGACAGACTAAGATTCTGACTTCATAATCCACTCCCTTCACCACTATGTGATAAAGCTCAGAACGGAGGTGTTTCCCACCCGCCCTCCACTTTGCACGCTGCCAAACGCAGCCCTGGGCTCGTCCTCTCAGCTGGGAGTGGAATCTCCAGAGGCCCTTCCACCTGTGAGCACTTCTGGGCCCTGATGTCATGTCCAGGGTCCAGTGATGGGGAGGTGGGGATAGGAAGGGGCCGTGGATTGGAGTCGTCAGGGATACAAGCTGTGCCACCAGAAAGATCCGTCGCATCAGCCCCACCACTTGTCAGCAGAGTGTTTTACATCGCTGAGTCTCATGAGCTCATCTGAAAATGGGATAATAATGCCCACCTTCTGGGATCCCCGGAACCTCTGAGAGATGATATAGGTACACATCCTGGGTAAACTGTGAAGCTTGGGTCCGGCAGTGTCATTATTTCCCCATGATAGGAACATGGGGTTTATAAAGCAGTCAAAAATGGCTGTTGTTTTTTTTTTCCTTTTTGTTTCCAAATAGGGTTGCTTCTCCAGATTCATGTGGAAGTGAGATATCAGAATGGAAGCTGGTGGAAGAGCGGGTTGCCTAGCCTTCACCAAAGTCATACGGGATTTGGGGGGAAGAATCCAGAGTTTACCCTCCTACCAGACCATAAGTGATCAAGGGCAGGGGTCGTGCCCAATTCCTCTGTGCCCTTGGCACCCAGTACAAGGCTGAGCATGAGGCTGGGCTCAGGACATCTTTGCTGAATTATACTGAAACGAACTGAGTTAATTTCACCTCTCAAATTGGACCGATTTCCTGTGATGAGCAATATTGCAATCTTGTGACAGGAGGAGGCAAAACCCCTGCATCTGGGGCACACGCATTTTGAATCCAACTGACTATAAGGAAACCAGGCCTACAAAAGCAAATGGCCTAAGAACCCTTCTTTAACACTTCATCACCAATTAATTCCCTTTAGTATAAAAGTTAGAAAGCCAAAGTCTGCATTTCTCCAAAACCCTCTATATTTCAGATCCTCAGTAATTCAGACTGCCCCCTTGGTGGACACTCCCCAGGTCAACACAATTGGGTTTTGCTGTCCTTGTCACACGGGTAGGATGGAAGAGCAAGGCAGGGCTTTTTTCTTTAAGGAAAGACAGCACCTCCCTAGTCTTCTGAAGAGGGTTCTAGTCCTAGCAGTTCCCAGAGCCTGGCAGTCTGTAATGACCACTAAGATTTCTTCCAACCCATTGTCTTATGGTTCTAGGTCACTCGGGCCCATGGTCTCTGGGACTTCCAGGAAGGTAAATGACAAGGTCAAAGGAAAGGACTTTACCTGCATGCAAGATCTCCCAGCAGGCTGGGTGGGTCAGAGGAGGCGGGAGTAGTCAGGAGAGAGTTTAGAGGAAGAAACAGAAAGCACGTTCATTGAGCACCTCTGTTGCCCAGCAGGACAGAGAAGACCCCCAGGACACACGCCCACCACCCCCTGCGTGGCTCAGGAATGGTATTAGCCCTGCCCAGGTGTCCAGAGCTCCAGGCCAGCTCTGAGCCCCAGGGTCTTTACATGGAAAGGAGGTGGAAAATCTACCTCCAGCCCCGTAGGAGGCTGGAATACCTAAGGTGGAAGGAAGCACTTTGGAACTCGTTTAGGAGTCGGAGGAACTGGGGGTCCTACAAAAGTCACAGGACATGGGATTTTGAGATGTCCTATAATATGTGGTCAGTATTACATACTGCCACCTCCATGAGGCATTATTCTAATCGTAAAGAGGACTCTGTCCGTGTTAAGCTTTGCCATCTTTTCACGGAAATTATGAACTAAATTAGAAAACGAAACTCCTCTGAGAAATCACACATCATAATTCTAGGTTTATACCACACACAGATTGAAAATACTGGAAAACATTTTTTTGCTTGTGCTTTCTGAGCCTCCATGCTGCAGGGCAGGGGGTATGTCTGGTCCATTTCTGTGTCCCCAGCACCCAACACCCACCGCTTGAGATTTGAGACTTCAGGAGATATTCATGGAACTGTTTGGGCCTCTATTTCCCTAACTGTAAAATGGGAAAGTCAGCTCAGAACGCTCCCTCAGAATCTAACCCTGGAGTTCGGAGCCCCGTTAGCTGCTTCCCCAGCAGGTCAGCCGCGGTGGGAGTGGGGGTAGGTGGTGTCTGGGAGGGGAGACGAGGGTCAGGACATCCCCCAGGCACCCCACAAGCATAGACTCTGAGGAAGTCCCCCACCCCCCACCCCAACCTGGGACAGGGAGGAGAAGGAGAAGAGGGGAGGGCAGGGCAGGGTCGGAGGTCCCCTGAAGGAGGAGAAGGAAAGAAGGGCAGGAGAGGAGGAGCAAGGGGAAAAGGAAGGAGGGTGAGAAGGGACAGAAGTCCTCCAGCCGAGTCCATCCTGAGGAGGGGGATACAGCTACCGGGTAGACCAGAGCAGCCGGGAGTGGGTGGTGGGGGGCCTTGCTCCAGCGCTCACCCGCCCCGAGACACCACCAGCTTCACTTTCACTTTGTAGGAAACAATGATTCCCAGGATCTCACGGTTGGCGCCTTCCCTCAGCCTGCAAGGCAACATGAGGGAAGCTGGTTAGGGGGGCCCGCGTGGGTGGGCGAGACAGGTCAGGGTGGGGGCGCGGTGGGGGCAGAGGCCTGCCCTTCTCCCAGACCCCACAGGCACCGTGTCCCAGCGGAGCCCAGCCGATGGGAGAAAGGTGAGCTCTGCCCTCGGGGAGCAGGAATTAAGAGCCCTGGGTTCCCAATCTGGCTGTGTGTCCCTGCTAAACTCCTTTCCCTCTCTGGGCCTGTGTCCCTGCAGCATGGCAAAGAGAAGAGCTCCTCCTACTCCTGATTCTAGCAGGAAATTTTGTGCTCAGCAACCAGTGAGGCATAAAGGGTCAGACTGGGACTTCAGAGAGGGAGGGGGCATTTGGCGGGTAGAGGGTAGTCAAGGAGGACTGCTTGGAGGAGAAGTTTTAACTAGGTAGTATAGGTGGGTAGGATTTGAACGAGGGTGATGGAGGTATAGGCTTAGAGATGAATGGGATGGGGGCAGTGAAGAGATCCTCCAGCTGGAGGAGTGCACAGGGAGGAGGCTGCAGAGGCAGATCAAGGCGCCAAAAGGACCAGACCTCAGTGATAGACCACAGGTCTCTGCTAGGGCAGGGTGGGCTCAGAGAGAGTCAGTGATAACTGAGGGGCAGATGTGAGCAGATGACGCTGAGAGGGACACTCCCACATCTGGCTTGGCCCAAGGTACTGTCCCCCAACTTTCCTGCCAGAACCCTTTCAGAAGACCCTTCCTTCCTTCTAGCCTTGCTCTGCCCAAAAGATATATCCATTGGCTTGAAGATACTAGGGATCACAAGCTGCTGCCTCTTCCAGGAAGCCTTTCTGGGTTGCCTTCCCCCAGGCAAGCCAGCAGAGCCCAGCACTCACCCCTGACCAAGATGATTGGTCCACTTGTTCTCTGGGTCACCCCAGGGTAGAGGTAGGAGTAGAGGACAGGCCCTGGACATGGCTAGGGTAAGAGGCAACCCAAGTCTTGTCCTGGCACTGGTGGGAAGGGCGGGTGTCCAGGACTTGGAACTAGGGAGAGTGGGTGCCAAGGTCAGAGGAGGAGGCAGGCAGGTACCCACAGCGTGCTGGAGGCCAGATTCGTGTCTTCATGCTTGAGCTTCCCATCCAGGGCGAGGCCCCGCTTCTCTCGGTTGTTGGCCAGGAAGGGGGTGAGTGTGTAGACTTTGCAGAACGTTGAGCTGGGGGCCACTGTGTCACTGGGAAAAGGGGAGGCAGGTGAGAGATGGCCCTCCCCCCAGACCCCCAGCCCAAAGATGTCTAGCCTGGCCCTGCTTTAAGGAGGTGACAAAAGCCCCTCCCAGCCACCCTCCACCCATGGCAAGGACCACTTGGGCCAGGCCCTACTCTGGCAGGGTGACCACCACCACCCACAAAAGGCACAGCTGCCTCCGCACGCAAACAGGGGTGACTCAGGGCTGATCCAATGGCTTCATTCATGAGCCAGTAGCTTCAAGCAGCTACAATTTTAAAAAAATTCAATGTGCTGCTTTGCACTGTTTGAATAGGACACTTTTTTAATGGAAAGAACATGGACACTGTTTTATTTTTTTTCCTAACATCTGATTATGAAAACTGTTCAAACATATGGAAAAGCTGAAAGAATTGGGCTATGAACGTCCATATACTCACCAACTATATTTGACAATTAAGATTTTACTGTTTGCTTTATCACAAATTTATCCATCATGTATGGGGTATTTTGATTGTTCAGTTTTTACTTGTTGCTGCTTTACCCCAACCCCATTTTTAAAAAGTAAGATAGCTGGCATGCAGCAGAAAGTACACCAGCCCTGGTAAACAACCTGGGTTCCAGCCCGAGCTCTGCCAGTGTCAGCGCTGTGATGTAAAGCAACTTGCATCACTCTGAACCCATTTCCTAGAAATGCATTTATATATATTGGGGACAGCAGCCACCTCAACCCCAGAGGGCTTTGTGAGGTCAGACAAGACTCGGAGTGTGAACACCTGCCCAGCCCTGTAGGCTGACGGTGGTTATGTGCTACTGCCATCTACAGGGCTTGGGGTTTCCCCTGTTTGGGGGTTATGTGCTATTCTGCCTCTAGATTCACTTCATCCTGCTGCCCAGCTCTCATCAGGAATCAATGCATCATGGCTTTGATTTTTCTAATCTAACTCTTGATAGAAGAAATTCCCAGCAATGGACGAATGTTTGATCCAATTATAGCATGTTCATCTCTAGGACATTAAAAATGATCTCAGGGTGCACGGGTGGTGCAGTGGTAGAAAGCTCGCCTTCCATGCCGGAGACCCAGGTGCGTTTCCCAGACCCCCCCCAAAAAAGTCTCAAAGACCATGTAGTAACATTTAAAAAAAAGTTTTCAAGTGTGAAAAATTGGTGCAAGATACAGTTGCCCCCCAAATTATGTGAAGGTCAGAAGAAAAATGTGTTTCTATTTCCTTAAGGTAAGGAAACACATTTTTACCTCAGATTCTTCCTCTTGCCTTAGCTGCTAAAAATTTGGGACAAAGTCCCATTCTCAATGTACTAGCTTTCCTTAAGCCTAGTTTTTTTGTTTGTTTGTTTCATTTTCTTTTTGTTTTTGCCTACTCTCCATCCTCCCACACATGACCCATTTTATCCAATGAACTGGAGTCTTCCTTTATCAAATATGAAAAGCTGTGTACCTAGCACTTTCCTCTTTTGCCTTGGCTGCCAGGAAACTCAGAGCAAAGCATCTCCCCTCAACCTGGGTTTCTGGTAGAGTGCAATTATTCTTCTTTCCACATCCCCAATCCCCTTGGATTCCTTAGCTCTTGTTTTATCTGTCTAGTTTTAGTGTGTTTTTCCTTGATTGTAGCATGCATTTTCTTATGTCAAATCAGGTGAGCAGTTTCTAAAAGTTTGCCTTGGACATCTACTCTGAGTGGCAAGGAAGTCTGAGGCCTGGTCCTCTGCTAGGTATAGAAGAGCCACCTGGGCCTACAACTGGATCCAGAGCTTCTGCCCCCACCCCAACCCCGGAGGCCCCAGGCAATGCCCACACGTCCAAGGCCAGGGTCACGCTCACTTACTCAGCCTCTTCCATGGCCACGGGACACTTGTACTGAGCCGTGTTGAAGAGGCAGATGTCCGCGTACTGACGCACTGAGGTGAGAGAAGGAAACGGGGTGACCTGAGCCAGGGATGCAGCTCCCAAAGGTACCCCAGGCTCCCTGAGCAATGGCCAGAATCTGCTGGGGGCTTTTGGGGGGGGGCCACCATCATCCTCCATCTGAAGGACAGCCCCACATATACCCACCCCCTTCCATAACTGCAAGCCTTCCCCTCAAGGACATGTCTACCCAGAACCCAGGGTTAAAGGATAAATACATTACCTGGCCAATAAGCAGCCTGTGTTATCAGCCTCCAGACCCTTACCCTTTGGTTCAGAGCAGGCCCTGGGCAGTTCACCCTGGGCCAATAGCTATTTACAAGGCTGTTCATGGGAGACCCTTCAGCCACTCCCATCCCTTGGAAGCATTCCCTCTTGCCTGTGCCCCCCTGGCCCTCTCCCCGAGGTACCCGAGATCTTGATTTTCTTCACAGTCTTATTGGTGTTGTTGGTGACGTGAACATTGACACTGATGGGTTCTCCGTGGTAATAGATCTGGGAGGCATTAGAAGGGAGCAGGGTTAGATGGGAGAAGGATACCAAAGTTCGAGCTAAGGGGTGAAAGAAAATTCCATGCAAATCTCTTGAGGTTCCCAAACCATGGCCATTCTGTCACTCAACCCAAGCTCATCGGCTCCTTCCCTGATGCTAAGGGAACACTGAAACCACCAAGCATGTATGATTCAATTCTCTTGTGGGCCCCTCAAAAGATAATTGAATGAGAAGGTGATACTCTTGGACTCCAGTCCTGATTTAACTACAAGTAATAATGCTATCAGTAATAATGGTGATGATGATGGTGGTGATGATAACGATGTGACTTTGAACAGGTTATCTAAGTCTCAGTTTCCCCACATGTGCAATGAAGGGGTCAGACCAGGGCTTGATGTTTCAAGCCCCTGGGTTCTGATTGCCTGGGGTTTTAGAGACTGGAGGATCTGGAAGAAACAGGGGAAAGGTGGGGGAGGACTGACCAGCCCACTGAGGAAACCAGCTCTGACTCTTCACCCAAGGGCCTCAGTTCACATGTCGCCCAAGGCCCCTGCCTTCTGCCGCCTCCCCAGGAGGGAAGCGGGCACACGTGTTCAGGAGGGGCCCAGCCTCCACTCCCAGCAGGGATCCGTCAGCTAATTTTAATCCAAAGCTTCAGGAGGAGGAGAAAACTCACAGTTCCCTTCCTTCAGCAGTTTGCTGCCTTATAGGGAGCTCACAATGCCCCTCTGCCGAGCTGGGTGGTCCCCTTACAACAACGAGCCTGAAGCAGACAGGGAGCGGTAGGGGAACTAAAGCTGGCCTCTTCTGAAGCCCAACACATCTCTCAGGCTCATGCCCCACCTCTGCCACTCCCAAGAAGCTTCTCTCAAATCCCCCAATGAAGGTCTTAGATTCCTTGTGCCCTGGGGTCCTAGAGCTGGGGTCAGGAGCTCCTACCAGGGAATCCACCAGAGGCCACAAGAGAGCTGGGAGCTGAGGTCCAGACCGTGGTAGAGCAGCACACAAAGCCCCCCACCCACCCTCACCAAGCCTCCTACCTCCTTATCCAGGGAGGCCTCTAGGTGCAAGGGCTTGTCCGACATGAGGAACTGCCTGGTGGTCTCAGCCGTGGGCTGGGGGCCAGGCCGCTCTGGGGCATACTGAACCTTCCGGATGACCAGGCGCACAGAATTCCTAAGGGAGATGGGCAGGGTGAAGGACAACCAGAGTCACCTGCCTCCATCCCCTTTCCTTGCCATCCTCACATCCCTCTCCTGCTCAAGAGGCTCCCATGGCTCCCCAGTGCCTTGGGATCCAGTCTAAACTGCAGAGGTCGGCATAGGGACTTTGTCACCACTGGCCCCACTCCATTCCGTCCCATCCTGTCCCCAACCTCACTATCATTGATTTCTGTCTCCAGCCACCTCCAGTTCTTTGCCACCCTTTATGGCCTATTCAGTCTCGTCTCTGACACTTTGCTTGCACTGGGTCCCCTGCCTAAAATACCTTCTTTGCACTTCTGCCCAAATTTACTTCCCTCTTCAAGACCCAGTGAAGCAACTCCTCTTCCAGGAAACCTTCCTGGACCTGCCCACCCTGACCTTCTCCTGGTCCAAACTCCCACGACACAAGCAACGTCAGAGGCTGAGCCACTGGGGCAGCACTTGTCTGGAGGCTGTCTTGGTACACAGCCTGATGGCATGGAAGGGACCATTTTCTCACTTCTTGCAGCCTTTATGCCACCTAATAGTGTAAGCTCCCAAAGGACAGAATTCATGTCTAATTTCTTCTCTGCTATATCCCCAGCACTACGATAGTGCCTGGTGTGTAAGAGACGCCTGATGAATACATGTTGAGTACATATATGTGCAGGGGACAGGGGCTTTGTGGAGAAATGGGGGCTCTGAGAGTTAATGGGGACCTGGGGGGAGGGGAGGTGCAGGCCAGTGAGGAGAGTAAAGACTCAGAGGGGATGGAGACCCAAAGACAAGATAGGGTGCAATGATGATGACAGGGGCTCAGGGAGGAAGTGGGGACACAGGACTGGCTGAGGGGATGGGGACCCGGTGAGCAGAATCTGCACGTCTGGAGATGCCGGCAACCCCACTTCTCATATAAGCTGCCTCCATTCTCTGGAACCGGATAGCCAGGGTTAATGTCCTAGCTTCCCTCTTACCAACCACAGGGCCTGATCAAGGCCTCTCTGTGCCTCAGTTTCCTCACCTGTAAAAAGGCAGCAATAGCAGGCCCTAACTCTTAGAGCCGCTGTGAAGAGTAAATTAGTTCATACATGTCCAGCACTTTGAACAGTGCCGGGCATGTAGTAAGCCCTTGACAGATGTGAGCTGCTATATCATTATCAGTAGTAACTCTTAAGCATGAACTTAAAATGTTCCTTTGGTGGTGGGGTAAGGGTGGTAGCTCTCGATGTTGCCTCCTCTTCCTTGCTCAGGTCCCCTCCCACAATGCCCAATCCACAGCCCGCTTCTTTTCCCCCAGCCGCAGCTCTGTAGAGGAGAAGGGGGGGCAGAGAAGCAGGGAGAAAGGGTCCCTATCTCCCCACACACATTAGCTCTGCCCAGGCTGGAGACAGGGATGCCTGCAATACCGCCTACAGCCACCAGGGGGAAAACGCAGCCAACCCCATGAAGAGGGAGTTGGCCCCTTGGCCAGCTCATTCTAGGAACTGGGCCTCAGGATGGAGGGTGGATCAGAATTGGGGTTTGAAGCCAGCCAGGCCAGGAAGAAGGGCAAGGCTTGAAACCCCAGGAAGGGAAGGCATGCGAGTGGGGCTGGGTAGCCACCCAGGAGTCAGGGCCAACTACTTCTGGCTGCCAGCATGGACCTTTCTGCCTGCTGTGGGCTCTGCCTCTCCAGGAGACCCTACCCCCTCTCTGAGATATGGGGCCTGACCTCCTCATAATTTCCCCTGGGTGCATGCACTTTCTCGCTTCCCTCCCTTGCTCAGAAGCCTCCATTGACAACCCACCACTTGCTGCTTGATGACCTCCCAGCAGGACTGGGAAATGAAGGTCCAGGATGACTGGGACACATCCTGCTAGCTGTTTGACCTCTTGACAATGTGAATTTAGTTGTTTTCCAAAAGGAAAAACATTGAAAACATGCATTCTGGGGGAGGCGATAACAGAAGCAGGGAGATGAGACAGGAAGCTGGTCTAAAAGTGCAAAGGCAACGATGCTAAGGTCTGAGCCAGTGCAGTTGAGGCCACCTCCCCCAGGAAGCCCTCCATGACCTGCCAGCCTTCCAGAGTGCTCCTCTCAGTACAGCCTAGGCTGGAACCCCTTCTTGCACACTTCCAGCTATTGTTACTTATCTCTTTGGACTTTGCCCATCCTGTGTCCCTCCCTCTCCCAGCCAGCTGCCCATACCAGGGGCTAAAAGCTGCTACCCTGCTCACCGCTTGTGGATCTTCTCCTCCAGATTCTCCGCACAAAAGGCTTTGACCTCATAGTCCACTCCGCAGGCCTGTGGGAAGGGGGAGGCCTGACCACAGGGCACTGGGACACCAAGCTCCCACGGCCCATGCTGGAAGAGCCAGGCCCAGCCTCTCCTCTGTCTGATTCCAAGGCCCTGTGCCTCCAGCCCTGGGCTGTGCTGCCTCTCTCCACAGCTGCCTCCCCGGTGTGACCTTACAAGAGAGCTGCTCCCCAATGCCCCCTAACACAGGACATCCCAAACCACTGCTAACTGGGCTCTCCCCTTTGGACTCGTTGCTGCTGTCTGGATGGCCATCATCATGAAGGCTCAGGAGTAACAACATACTTTGGCAGTACTATTTTGGTAGCACCACTGGGCGCAGACCCTGCACGGGGCACATTGCTTTAGTGTTTCACACGACATTCTAAACCCCCGAGGAGGCAAATCTTAACATCTCAACTTCATGAATGAGGATGCTAAAGCTCTGATCTGGGCCGTGGGTCTGTACCTAGCTCTGCCACTCTCTGGTCACTTCCCTCGAAGCCTCATTTTCCCCACCTGTGAAATGGCGATGACCATACCTCCAAACAGGGTCGCAGGGGGGTGGGGAGAGAGCCATGTTCTGAGAACACTTTGGCCATGCTGCAGCCACCACCAGGACCAGGGAGTGGGACTCAGGAGGGCTTCCGGTGCATGACTGAATGTGGGAGTGAGGGCCGATACCATACCCACGGCCCTGCCTTACAGGGGACTGGTTCCCTGAGATGGCAACCAGCCTGGCCTGGACCCAAGGGCGCCTCAACAGGGAGGGTGGGCATATGTGTTGAGCAGCTCCCAGGGAGAAAGCCAGGGACCTGGGGACACGGGTGTCCTGGATTCAGTGAGACACTCTCCATGGGCTGACCCACCTTCCCCGTGTCTTCAGGCCCCGGCTGCAGAGTCACAGAGCATGGGAGATTGGTAGGGATCTGTAGGAAAAGGAAAGATGGAAAATAAGCCACCTTTACATCCACCACTGTCCCCTCCCATGCACCCTCACTCACCCACATATCAGTCCCAGGGCTCTGAAGACAGGCCAAGCCTCCCCAGCAGACGATGGGCCCTGAAGGACAGGCCATGTCTCCTCCATCAGACTCTGAATTCCAGGGGATGTCTCCCCCGTCAGACCATGCCAATCCATAGCCCATGTTGGGCCAGAGGCTCCTCCAGTAAAGCCCAGGATTTGGGTTTTTTGTTTGTTTGTTTGTTTGTTTTCTTTATCTAAGGGCCTTAGCTCAGCCCAGTCCTCAAAGAACCATAGTTATAAAAGGTCTTTCCATGATGTAGTGGGTGTCACATGGCTCCAAAGATGTCCACAGGCCAAGCCTCAAAACCTGTGGCTCTGTTACCTTACATGGCAAAAGAGACTTTTCAGGGTGGTTGAAACAAGGCAGCTGAGATGGAGAGTATCCTGGATTATCTGGCCCCATGTAATCCCAAGGGTCCTTAAAAGTGGAAGTGGGAGACCTGGCAGTGTCAGGGTGGTACAGCATGAGAAAGACTCAACGGCCGCTGCTGGTGGATGGAGAAGGCCACAGGCCAGGGGATGCAGGTAGCCTCTAGAAGCTGGAAAAGGAAAGGACGCAGCTGCTCCCCTAGAAAGGAGTGCAGTCCTACCAACACCCTGAGCTTAGCCCAGTAAGATAATACATTTGTGCTGTTTTAAGCCACTGAGTTATAGTAAATTGCTGCAGGAGCAAAAGGTAACTAATACACCTACAACAGGAAAAAAAAATTTGCATATCCTCTCTCTAGTCTCTAACCCTTGCAGAAAGGGAAGGGAGGGGAGTTTGCTGAAACACAGAGTCACAGATTCTTAGAATCATGAAATTTAAAAATCCAGCATCTTGGAATCTCGGAAGTGAAAGGTGGCAAAGCCGGGAAATCAGCTGTGTGTCATCTCTCATTTGTGAGTCCGGCTGAAGCCGAGCAAGTGGGCAGTTGGTCTTTTGTCTGTTGAGGGTGGGGGGCCCCATAAAAGAGGGGCTGCGGATGGGCCTCAGTCACCACTCTGCAGGCCGTGCTGATTCTCCGCCACCCCCCACTCCCTCACCCCCACCCCAGGAGCCTCCCCTCTGTGTGCTGTCAATGAGAAGCTGTCAGCTTCCAGGGCCAGACTCCAAGCCCCATCCATCTTGCGTCTCTGCTTCTGCCCACATCAGGTGGACATTGAGCTTCTGCTCTGGTCTCCCTGCATCTCCCCTCTGGACTGAGGGCCAGGAGACCTTCCTGACACAAATTTTAGTCTCGCCCCTCCTTGCTCAAAACCCTTCTAGGGCCACCCCCACCCCGACCTCCTAACACTAAAAGCCCACACTCCTTGCAACAGGCCCCAGGAGCCCCTGAGCATGGGTCTAGCCGACCCTCTCGGGCCCCAAACCACGCCCCTGTGGCTCAAGCACCACACACGCTGGCCAAGCCAGCGGAATGCCCATCAACAGGCGCCTTCCTGGCCCACCTTGGCTCCTTCAGCTGTTCTCCCAACCCCAATCCCTGAAATCCCTCCTACCCTCCCTCCAAGGCCCATGCCAGATGGCTCCTCCTCCGGGAAAGCCCTCCTGATAGCCCCAACCGACTGTGGCCTCCCTGCTGGGTTCCCCTCCAGGCCCTGGTTCAACTCATGACTGTGGTTTGTGGCGCCGCCCAGTCTTCATTTGATCCAAGCAGCAACTGTGGGGCCAGCCCCCCGCCATGCCGGCCCCCAGGCTAAGGACTTAGATCCCAGCTAGGCCCAGACCTGCCTGCAAAGAAACCCCAGCCCCACGGTGGGGGTGGGCGTGGGAATAGCAACCCAACAGAAGGGATGGGAGCTGTGGGGGTGGGAGGGAGACCAGGGGGCAGGGAGAGCCCAGGCTGGGGGTGGTGGTGGGGGGTCCCTCACCTGGTCTGGAAGGTCAGGAAAATTAGAGCTGAGCGCTGGGCATGCAGGAACTCACATTCCAGCAAAGGGAATGGTGGGTGTGAAGGCTCAGGAGCAGAAAAAAAAGCCCTGGTCCTCCAAGAAGCTTAAAAAAGTTCCCGTTGCCAGAGGCGGCGGGTAGACCGGAGTGAGTAAGCATTGCGGCCAGAGGGGCTACTGGACCAGGCCCCTCTTGGAAGCTCCAGTTAAGAGTTTGGCTTTCATCCTAGGGACACTGGGGAGGTTTTAAACATGGACATGATTAGATCTGCATTTTAGAGATATCACAGATCTCCCTCCCACCACCGGCAGGGAGGCCACGCTGAAGACTGCGCGGGTATTTGGGCAAAGAACGGCACTGAGTTGGTACCTAGTAAATGTCGGGTGCAAGGTGAAGGGTTCGGATGTTCAAGAGGACAGGATCGCCGAGCCCTGGAGAGAGGGAGCGCACCTGGCTTTGCCCAGGAGCCCTAGACTGATGGAGGAGACAGCTTTGGAGTGCCCCAGGAGGGAGAAGGGACTCCTTCTTTCTCTGCAGCAGCCCCCCTGGCTTCCGTTCCCCCCCCACCCATGACCTGGGCCCAGAAGGATCAAGGAGATCAGGGGTGATGCCCCTGGAAGTGGCCAGAGAAGCGACACTTACCGGGTAGTTTAAGTGACAGTGGCCCAGGTCCCAACGTACACTAGGAAGCCAGGTGGCATGGAGCTGCTGCCCCGGCTGCCCCCACCCCCCAGAGGGCTTCCTAGAAATCGCACTTCTGGAATAGGGCCCCAAGGGGTGCTAGTGCCTGACCTCAAAGGTGAAAGGGTAGGCGTGCTCGCCCAGCTTCTTGATGAGGCGCTCCTGCAGCCGCGTCAGGGGCTTCCTGTCGTCGGAGGCCGGCGGGAACGACTGCACGTTGGCCACGAACAGGTCCTTGCGAAAGGTCAGGCCCAGGACGTCCAGGTCCTCCCGGCCATAGCGGAAGGCGCAGGTCAGCGTCACATAGACTGCGGAAGCAGGAGGCACTGAGCAGGGCTTGGGGGGGCGGCAGACAAACCCCGATCTGGGTTGGGGAGGGCTGTGCCGTCCCCCCCTTGGGGAGGGTGGAGTCGACATTTGTGCCGGGGAACCTGGAAGAGCTGCCCAGGGATACCAGGGAGGAGGCGGGCACTGACAGCTGAGTCAGTTCTGTCCTTCTCCGCTTTCCACTCCAGCTCCGGGGATGTGAGCAGAGGCAGAGGAAATGGTCTGCCCGGTCCCAGAGGGAGGCTGGAGAAAGCTGGCAGGACTGGAGGTGGGCCCTGGGGAAGGAGCAGTGTTGGAGAGAGGAGAGGCAGGGGCAATAACCCCAGGGTGGTGTCCCAAAGCATGGGGTCTTGTCCCTGCCCAGGCCCGTCTTCCTGCGGACCTTGGACAATCCCTTCACCTCCCCTGGTATCAATTTTCTCTTTTGTGAACGGAGACACTAATCTCGCCCTGCTTGCACCCCCGGCCTCCTGATGGTCATTTGATGCAGCTGTGAAAGGTTCTCCGGACACAGGGAGGGGCAGGGCTGCCCAGGGCTGGAGGAGGCCATGGAACCTGTGTGCGAGTGCTCACAGGGGCTGCCGGGGGATGGGCAGAGGCAATAAGATCAGCCGATGTCCTGCCCAGGATTAGGGGAGGTGGGCTGAAGGTCGG